>MU764845.1:12106-23115 GCA_026770625.1 Nicotiana glauca
GTTGAATGCCTTGTACGTGAGGTGACGAGCGCGTACTTGAGCTAATTGTTGAAACCCCGAAATTTTACTTAAAATATTTGAACCGAGTTTCTTTCGTATTTGCTTTATTCTACTTGCTATTATAGCCTGTGCCGATATAGAAAAGTATGTTAGTTGATCCAAATTGCTTATTTGCTTAATTAGCCTTAATTGAAATTACGTGCAGCATGTTAGGCCAGAATTATTTGTTGCTTTGTATTGTTATACTTCAATTTCTGAATATTCTCGGATTTTGGTTGTGCATTTACATTGGGACTACGGGTTTGATTCCCGGGAGCTCCCCCCTTGTTTGTTTACTTTGGGACTATGGGTTTGATCCCCAGGAGATCCCCCTGCACATTTATATTTGGGACTACATGTTTGATTCCCGGGAGATTCCCCTGCATATTTATATTTGGGACTACGGGTTTGATTCCCGGGAGATCCCCCTGCACATTTATATTTTGGGCTACGGGTTCGATACCCGGGAGATCCCCCTGCATATTTATATTTGGGACTACGGGTTAGATTCCAGGGAGATCTCCCTGCACGTGTTATGTTCTAAGACTGAGAGTGCGGGATACTAAGAGATCCTTGGCACAGAAATGATTATATATTGTGGATACCAAGAGATCCCAGAATTATTATTGAGGATACCAAGAGATCCCAGAATTATTATTGAGGATACCAAGAGATCCTTGAATTATTATTGAGGATACCAAGAGATCCTAGAATTATTACTGAGGATACCAGAAGATCCTCGGGATACCAAGAGATCCCCGAATCATTATTGAGGATACCGAGAGATCCTAGAATTATTATTAAGGATACCAAGAGATCCTAGAATTTTTATTGAGGATACCAGGAGATCCTCGGGATACCAAGAGATCCCCGAATAATTTATTGAGGATACCAAGAGATCCTAGAATTATTATTGAGGATACCAGGAGATCCTCGGGATACCAAGAGATCCCCGAACGATTTATTAAGGATACCAAGAAATTCTCGGGATACCAGGAGGTCCCCAATGATAAATATCCGGTTGTGGCTTGTATATCTATTCATTGATTGTGTTTGTTCTCTGTTACTGTTTTACTTATTTTCTTGTTGGATTTATACTGTGATTATACTCATATTGTCTCCTCATTATCATACTGATTATTATATTTTATCTCAGTAGGCCCTGACCTTCCTCGTCACTACCCAACCGAGGTTAGGCTTGGCACTTACTGAGTACCGTTGTGGTTTACTCATGCCTCTTCTGCGCATGTTTTTCATGTGCAGATCCAGGTACTTATAGTCCGGCACATTATCAGTGATCCAGGAGTGATATTCAGAGACTTTGAGGTATAACTGCCACGTCCGCAGACCAGGACTCTCTATCTTATTCTAGTTGTAGTATATGATTTTCCTTTCTTTTGGTTGTGTAGAAATTCCGGAGTTAGAGCAGTGTATTACTTTCTATTAGCCTGTGGTTCCCGTGAGATTACGGGTTTTGGGATTTCTGTTTCATAATTTGTAGAGTCAAAGTGTATGTTCCAAGTGGCAAGTTGTATACTTCCTGAAGTTATTTAACTTTTGACTTAATGTTTTTGTATTGGTTGTTACTTCCGCACTGTTAGGCTTACCTAGTCATTGTGACTAGGTGCCGTCATGACGTGTTCACGATTGGTGAATTAGGGTCGTGACAACAAGCAGATGTGTCGGGCATGCATGGGCACCCAACGAGGAGTTGGAGGATTTATGCCACTGTTGCAGGTGAAAACATAGTCAAATAATCTCTTCATTATAACACACATCTAAAAATATACCTTAAATTTACATCCAAATTGTATACTAGGTTTGGGCCTAGGAGCGGTTCCTGCAGTTTCAGCCACCTCTACAACCCATAGTTCAGGATGTACCACCTCCACCATTTCTCCCTTTAGCTAGGAGGTGGGTTGATAGGTGGGATACGGACACGAGTACGAGGCTTGACGTAATCTCCCATGTTGTAAGGATTTGTTGGATTTGACGGAGGTTGTGCAGGTATATCTATACTTAAGTTTACTTGGCCTGGATTTATATGTGATGATTATACTCTTGGTTCCTATTTTTACGTAATAGTTCATTTGGAGGCCATACACCGACGAGCTAAAAGCTGGTTTGCCCGATTATTGCTCGGTCGGCCGACTTATCTGGAGTTCTTCCGTCCCGTTGATGTGTCTCGATATTGTCGAGCATCATGCCATCGAGCAAGTCATTTGCTAGTTTGGTCGACCGCAACTTGACCTCCACCGCCCGCTTGGCTTAGGACATATTACCAGCTGTATGATCGTTCGAGGGTTTACCATGCATATAAGGCATGGCTAGAGTTCCAGATCGAGATTTAGGACCAGCGGTGTAACCTAATTTCGCCACCCCATCCACATGATCTTATGGATGGTGAGCATGCATATATCGGTTGGTACCGCAACATTACCCGACTTTTCGTAGGGGAATCCCGTTCATCACGCTGGCGGTCGGTTCGTTACATACGTCGCGAGGCATAAGGCCCTGGTATGTTATTTGGTATACTTAGTTATACTGTTAACCTTACCGTTTCGTAATTAATATTTTCATGTTGTGTAGGTTATTGTCTTACATCTGTTCCACCAGTTGGGACTGCAGATACAGTAGCATACCAGCGAGGGAGAGACCGCTTTGCACGACTATGGCCGACACGTTACAGATTTATCTACTCGGACATTGCAACTAGCCCGAGATGATGAGTGCTTATGACACGAGGATGATTATATGGTGCCAGAGCAGTACCATCATGGCCATCAGTGTAGCCTGAACAAGATCGATGTGGCAGAGGTGTCCCACGAGGTCGTGAGGGTTGGCAAGGAGGTGGTCCCCAGCAATAGGGCATTGATACACTTGTTGAGGATGTTGGAGTTGATCATCTGGATGACCACCTTGAGCCATACCATGCTCCTAGTGATATGCCTTCATTCAGCCTGCAGCGTACTCCAGGGACTTCGCAGCTGACCCCGTCAGCTCCATTATTGATCGCGGGCAAGACCATTACCTCTAATGACTGGGATGCATATTTTCCTGACCCTCCAGAGGTATCGACGATTGCTGACTCTTCCGGTACGAGATGTGGATAGTGAGCGGCGACTGAGTTATGGCTCACCACCGAGTGATGCTGAGGATCTTCCACAGGATTTAGTTAGATGTATTACTATTACTTATATTTGTGTTTATTTCATTGATTAGTCATAAATATCTAAAGCCTATTTTTTTTAAGCCATCATCCTCGCCCATAACGGAGGCTACTATATGCAACACTGACATGCCTGAGACGGATGATTATATTCAGGAGCTCGCTGAGACCACGGTAAGACATTTTAATTTTTTTTTAGCTAACACGTATATTACTAATATATATTTCATATACTAAAATACCTCATTATTCTGTAGGTTACTGCTGCACCGACGACCCCTTCTGCTGAGCCTGCCAGCCTTACAATGATCATGCTGCAGCTCATCCTCCGCTAAAGAGGAGACATGATGAGCATGATCCTGATAGTGTATCCGAACAGGATGTGATGCTCTGAGGCCAGCTGCTTCTTTAAAGAATAAAGGTTATGGGGACACATTGATCTTTTTTATTTTATGTACTAATGACAATCAGTAAATAATAGCAGTTTTATCAATGGTTTAGCATTATATGCGGATTATGTTTATATTTCTCATTTTCTTTGTTATTTTAATACGACAACTGGGCAAAACAAACATAGCAACTTAACATAATTTAAATTCGATACAACTAATGAAAATACATGACACGAAAAACATAAAGATAAAATACTACACTCAACACATATATGTGTTTGTTTAGTCACTACCTCACATTATTCTCTGCTCCAACCACTAAAATTTCTGTTCCATTTTTTTGGTAATTAAGTGATTTTATTTACCAATAGAAAATATGTACAATGTCATAATTGAAACTGGATATTCCCAGTTCCACATCCTCTACTACAATTCTTCTATCTCCAACTACAGATAGTAATCTATTTCTGCTATTGTCTTCTCTGGCTTGCTGTTCTTCGATCCTCTAATTGCTACTTCTTGTACAATTTGACTCACTATCACTTCCACTATTTTCTGCTGTCACACCTCCTTTTTACGCTAATACACCCCGTGAAGAGGTATAATAAAGGAGTTTTTCCAATTAAAGGACAATCGAAACAAAATTTGTTTATTAAAATTCAGAGTCGCCACTTGAGAGATTAATGGTTGTAAGCACGTGATTTTTGCCCTATATGACAATTACTCCCAAAAGATTCAAAATAAAATAATTTTGGGTTGTGTGTGATTTTTGCGGATTTTGTGTTATTTTTCTTTTATTGTTTATATTTGTCTGTACATGTTTATTTGTTAAATTAATGAAAATACATAAATATGTCGCATTTACATTTAGGACAATTAAGAGTAATTAAGTTTATTTGGCGATGAATGAAAATTACAAAAAATATGTACTTTGCATTCTTAGCATTTAAGGTCTAGTTGTGTGATTCTATTTAAATTGATACTTAATGATGTGTGATAATTATTATTTAGAGTTAATTAAGTATTTTTTAAGATAATTTTGGTTTTTTAATCTAGGATTTTGGTTTTAAAATTAGGAAATAAAAGGAAAAAGGAAAAGAAACAATTGAAAAATAAAGAGAAAACTCGGATCAGGCCCAAAACAGCCCAGTACTCGCCCCAGTCCAGTCCGTTTGAGACCAAGCCCAAAACGACGCTGTCTAGGCATGGAGAATCTGAACCGTCGATCTCCTAAGATCGAACGGTCCAGTCCACCCCCAGCTTCGACGAAACGACATCGTTTCAAGCCTGTTGATCCAGGCCGTTCATTCCATTTGATCTGACGGCCGCAAATCGCTCCCACGCCCCGACCCATTCACGCCCAAAGACTGATCCAGTCCTGAGGTAAACGAAGCGACGTCGTTTCCATTAATGAATGGATCCAAGCCGTTGATCTCATCAGATCGAACGACCTGGATTCATTCCACCCGTTCGTGTACAAGCATCCAAACACACCCCACGCCCCCCAAACCAAACCCCCCTCACCCCATCGTCTCTTTCTGAAGTTCAGAGACGAACTAACCCAAACCCTAGCCGCCCCTATGCCCTTTCGCCCGAAACCCGGTGGCAACGACGCCGCCGGCGACCAAGTTAACACCCTAAAGCCATTAGACCATCCTCCATCCAAATCCCTTACCCGTTTTATTCGAATCAACCGGCATCATCTCGAATCTTCATTTGAAGATTCGAGCAAAATTGGAACCCACCCCAACCAAGCCCAAATTCACACCCTATCACCCCCTGACCTCCCTCGTACCCAAACCACCTTTTGTTCCACTCGAATCGTGCTAGAACTGTTCGAATCCCAAATCAAACCAAAGAACCCTAAGAGAATCCAAGCCTGGAATCAAGCCAAGGTAGGAAGATTGAGGTCGTCATCGACCTTAGTCGTGTGTTCTCAAGTCGAGAACACTCAATTAAGGCCCATGTTGATTTCAAGTTCAAATCAAAGTTTCGATTAGAACGAATGGGAATTGGGACTAATTTCTAAGGTATTTTCTGTTTCGTTAATTTTTCTTTTGTTGTTTTATTGTTGTTTGGTTAATTTTCTGTTATTTCTATCAATTACCTCCTCTCCTTTTCTCTTTTTCTTCCCTTTGTTCCGATTTCTGCTGGTTGTGTTAAAACCGTGTTCATCTATATTTGTAATTTGTAAGTTGTCTGATTTCTGGTTTGAATTAAGCTTATGATGAAAAGTCATTTATAATTCGGATATAACTTCTGTTTGTATCAATCCCAGATTATTGCACATTAAATTCAATTCCAATTGTTGCATGAGAAATGTCTTTTGACAATGAAGTGGTAAAATTGCTAGGATCAGTAGTTATTGCCCTGTGATTTGTTCATCACAAAGATTGGAAGTTGATTAGTCAGTCGAATGTCTTGAATCTGTTTTCTGAACCTGTGTGGTGAATCTGTTAACCAGCCTAGGCTTAATCAATTTAGGATTAACCAAACACATGAAGTAGTATGCTGTGATTTTGAAATTATGATTGATTAAGAATTAGCTTTGATTTTTATTTAAATTCAGTTCAATCAGAATTCAGTCTTAGTCATTCAGTTGTTAGGGAATTGGTTATAGCTGATAGGTTTAATGCAAATGGGAAGGGGTATTCTCAGTAGTTCACATTAGGTTCAGGGGGTATTTTGGGAATAGAAAACTTGCTGAATTGTTAAGTTAAGTGTTCTGTCCACTAAGTTAATATAATATTAAAGCTAATGTATTGTTTAATAAAAGTGGGGAACAAGACATAATGGTATTGGCAAGTTTTAAGGGTAAATAATTAAACAATAGGCTGCCCATACACATTTGAATTAAAAAACAGAACCAGACACATAGTAATGGGGCTGTAAGAGAATATTATGGGCTGATCCATTCCTTAATAGGTTGAGTGCTCCTAAGAGCTGGCGGGGCCTGTTTTGGGTTATAAATAGAGGGGGAGGCAGTCAGTTTAAGGGGGCTTCTTTTTTGGAACATCTTAGAGACAATAGAACTGAAAATACAAAGGAGTTAACATTCTGAGAGCCTAGGGGATTTTTGGACACTAAAAAAAATTCTGAATTGAAGTTGAAATCAACTGCCCTTTAAATAAAAAAAAAAGGGGTCAGAGATTTAGGGAAAACTGAAGAAATTTGTTCTCTTTTACTGCTGAAAATCAGTGTTAGTATTGTCACTATTTCATTAAAAATCAGAGTGCTTTTGCTTTGGTCTGGAAGAGAATTTGGGATCTACTGGATCAGTCTTGTGGTTTATTTCAAGTTCAGTAGGGCCTATTTGTGTGTTGATTGTTGCTGTTGGTTTCTACTGGTATCATATTATTCCTAGGTTTGGTCTGTTGCTGGTGTTGCTGTTATACTTGCTGTGTTGGGTTTTAAAGCTGTCTCACACCTACTGCTGTTACATTGCTGCTGACTTCCTCCTTTTCTTCTTGTATTCCATTATCCAGTTACATGTTCTAAGGCCCTCAAGTCTACGGAGAATAAACTGAAAAATTGTTGCCTGAAGTAGAACTCTAAATTTTTGTTGTTTGATGTCAATGTGTAAAACTGCAGTCTATTTGATATTACATGTTGTATACCAGACTGGTTCTGAAAATGTATAAATGGGACTAATGAACTGTTGAAAATAAGTTTATCCACTTAGCCTGTCAAACATGTGTCAGGAATGTAGAAATATATATGAGTTTTGGTTGAATAATAGTGTTAATAGTCCCATATTGAGCTAGTTAATAGTTTCTGTTGGTTGAATGATTTTCGAGTTTCCTAAATCTTTCCAAATGTTTCAAGATGGAACCATAGGTTAACCATGTTCATGTACCTTGAAATAATTGCTAGCAGTTGTGTAACTCCTAATGTTTTAAAATAGTACAAGTGGTTAGTATTCAACATGCATAAATAATAAACTGTGAGGCCAGCTAGGTTCGATTTAGGAATCAATAGCGTAGTTTATAATCAGAATTAAAATCAGAGAGGTATAATCCTAAGCGTTGAGAGTTGGTTTAATGGTGTTAATTCAAATTGTTAATTAAGTTTCTATTACTGGTGTCAAAATCCAAACCATGCCTTCAGTCTAATTTGCCGTAGTAATAATATTTGGGAAATCCTTAATGTCAACTAATTAGGACCTTTTTTTTGCCTAGAGACAAATGTATAAAAAATCATAGTTGCTTTAGGTTTGCCTTTAAATAATAAACGAGATGAGCCTCGCCAAATACAATACATAATTTACGGGGCCCTCATAAATGTATATATGAAAAATAATTAGACTTCGGGATGGGCCGTTTAGCGAATGGCACGGCCTTCCCCAAAACAATAGCGCGCTAGACTCTTTAGGTGCGTATTTTAATAATTTTTATCTTCTTAAACTCGGGGTCATATTTATGTGACCCAAATTCAAATCTTAACGGAGTCGAAATATGTCAATAACCACGAGTACAGTGATGTGACGTGGTTCGAGATATGTTTTCACGATGTTGTAATTCTTATAAAAAATAATAATAATCAAAAGCGGTTAAAAGGTAAAAATGCACATAGGTTTGAGCATGTACTAAAAATCTAATAATTAAGCCGGATACAATAATTAAGAGACCGTGCTAGAACCACGGAACTCGGGAATGCCTAACACCTTCTCCTGGGTTAACAGAATTTCTTATCCGGATTTTTAATTCGTAGACTATAATACAGAATCAATTTTTCCTCGATTCGGGATTCAAACCGGTGACTTGGGACACCATAAATCTCTCAAGTGGAGATTCCAACTCTTAATAATAAATCCCATTTCGATTGTCCTTTAATTGGAAAAATCCCTATACTACACCCTTCGCGGGGTGCAGTAGCGCAAAAAGGAGGTGTGACAGCTCTGGCGATTCCACTGGGGACCTTAATAACCCAGAACTTTGGTTCAGGGTTCAAGAATTCGAGCTTGGTATATTTTTTGTATTTGGAGTGTATATTATCTGATTTTTTACACATTTCATGCTATATGTGCTAAATGCTTTACCGCTTTGATATTATTTGAACTGTATATATAAAACTGCTACGAAACCCTTTTCTTTCTGAGTTTTCTGAAAATGGTGCATACGTTCGCGTAGCCCGATTTTTATAAAATTATAACAAATAGAGCGAGGTTGGGCAAGCGACAAGTCCTGACAGACTTTAGTGCTCCCGGTACGTCGCCCCCTCCTCAGCCCTAGTTGTCCGCTCGGGTTCCCCAACTCTAGACCAAAACCCAGTTTTTTTCCTTAAACCTAGCAAAACACAGCTTCATACCGGATCCCTAGTAGGAACGTTTATTTGCATCATGTGAATTTGACTTAGGGGACTCAATACAGGGGTTGGGTCCGTCTAGGACAAGCAACCTGAAGTGAAAAGACCACCCTGCTGCATCCTGTTAGCTTTATGCATTTATTTGTTTCAGACTTGCATGCTGACTGGCTTCTGAAAATTGGAAATACTAGAAAATCATACAAAATAANACAAATTCTTCGATCTTTTGAAAATTGGCAAGCAAATGAGCAACAACCGCGCAAGCAACGGAAGTTGTATGTTTTACTTCTTGTATTACAGATTTGGACACTTAGCCGGATTTGAAACACATGAGAAGGGTTTGAGTAACAAACAGAACAAAGGCACATGGGAGATTCATCGACGATTTTCCTTTATTGTAGCGTTCTTGGGAATCATGGTGTTTCCGAATTCTGAGGGCACAATATATATCCGTATGGCCAGGATCACACATGTTCTCATCGACAAAAAAGATCACACTCTTGTCCTATTAGTGTTGTCAGACATTTACCGGGCATTAACTTTGTGCAAATCTGGGGGCCAGTTTTTCGAAGGTTGTGGCATTCTCCTTCTGATGTGGATAATCGAACACATTCGCCATCACCCTAAGTTCATGAGACATGCCTCATATGGGAATAATTTCATCAAGAAATATGAGGAAAGGGTGGAAGATTACAAACCACCGGAGGGGTTTTAAGCATGGGTTTCCTATTTGAGAAGATTGAGAGCAGATCAAGTTGAGTGGACCATAGGGTGGCTCCCGATAACGGAGATCATCTACAGGATTGCTTCGAAAGGCTATCTGATGGTGATAGGAGCAATAAGTATACAACCGTATGCGCCACAAAGAGTGTTGAGACAACTTGGAAGATATCAGGTGGTACTAGAGGAGTTAGACCTGAGCACTCAAGTCATCGAACTACACCCAGAGGCAATGTTCCCCGAGGCTTTGGTGAAAAGAGATTGGCACTGTTGTCGGTATCTGAAAGGTAATACCTTGGTACCAGACCCAACCAAAGGTGAGGTTGATCCCAATTATGCTGTGTGGTTTAAAAGGAGCTTTCATGTGAACTCTGAGCCAGAACCCGAATCCGAGCCCGAACTTGTTAGGCCTGCCAAAAGGCCCCACATTCAAGCCTTTAACGACAAAATTCAAGAAAGGTTAGTTTGGGGAAAAAAGGAAAGAGAGTACCGGGCCACTATCTGCGACCTGCGAGAAGAGTTGAGAAATGCCACCTTCAACAACGGTTTACAAGCACAAGAGGCCGAGGCAGAAAGAAAAAGATTAATTCGAGAAAATGAGGCTCTCAGGGCACAGATTCAACAGTTAAGGATAGCCGCTGAGAATCCGGGCTGAAGCGAGAAAGATGGAAGGCTCATTTACAACCTTACTCAAAAGGTGCATGACTATGAAGATGGCCTCAAGAAAGCTGAGACTGAACTAGCAAAGGCACAAAAAAGATTGACTAACGAGGCCGAGGGACATGCAACCTTCATTCAGCAGATGAGAGAAAGATATGAAAAAGAGGCCGCGGGTTGGGAAATGACGAACGACTACCTAGAAGGTGAGATAACTAGGCAGTCCAAGAGGTTCAAAGCCGAGAGGGAGCATTGTTATGCCATAATGTACCGGTTGGAAGCAGATCTGCGCCACTTGCAAGAGCAGAATCACACTGCCACTCAGGTCTTGGGGGCTAGATCCCAACAGATTGATCGCCTACTGCAAGAAAAGGGCATCATGAGAAGCAGGGTCAATACGATGGCTAACCGCATCGTGATGAAGTGCGGTGAGTGTGAAGACATGACGAGATCCATATTTTTTGCCACCGTAATGATCTTCATCCGGCAGATAATGGAAGAACCCTATCAGCTCCAAGAAGACATAGCAAATGGGCCCGCTACAAGACCAGGAGGTGTTCCGAGAGCAGGGTTGGAGGCAGTGATGTTTTCTTGATTATACTTCCTTTCGAGTCTGTATTTTGTTTTTTTTGGAACCCATGTTTCGAGTCTGTTTTTTTTTGAAAATTCCTAGAAACGGCATGTCCCGAGCTTTAAAGTATTAAGAAGTATGTTTTCAGGTTTTTTGT
>MU764848.1:10137-22001 GCA_026770625.1 Nicotiana glauca
CCCCCCGCCCATTTTTTTTACATTGGACAGTAGAAGAAGGATCAAGGATGTACGTATTTAAGTTCAAATGATAAGTACCTTGTAATATTTCGATCTAAATTTATCTTATTGACTAGTCATTTTAGTGGAAAGGGTTGAAACGTTGGACGTTTACCTCGACTTAATTTCATATATGCATAATTTAATGCTTACATAAATTGTTATCAGGAGAATATAATTGATTAATACATATTTTCATTTTTATTTATCAATTAAAATAATTTATTTAGTGTAAATATAAAGTGCAAGCAAGTTTTTGTGAAAATAGAGATACTTGTCTTTGGTCAAAAACATCAAATAGGAAAAGGAGAGATTGGTCAAAACACCTTGGGCCCGTTTGGCAATAAGAAATTTTGCACTTTTTCCGAATTTTTATTTTTATTTTTTGGAATAAGTGTTTGTCCGTGAAAATTTCAAATTTCACTGAAATTAGATTTTGGAATTTTTTGAAAATTTGAAAAATTTCAAAAACTGTAAATTTTCACTTTAAATCAGTCACAAAAATTCAAAAATAACTCCAAATTGTATTCATGTCCAATTTCAAATACCATTTTTATTTTAAATTTTTTTTCACCTTTTTCGAAATTTTACAATTTTTATGTCCAAACGCCCGCCAAATAGGAAGGAGGAGGCACCGTCCATAAATGAAAGGGCTATTAGTTTTGAGCCTTAATAGGTGTTTAGGTTAGTAAACTCTTTAAAATATTGAGGACATTTTTATAACTTAATTCCATATAATAATGAGTGAACTCAAACTTAAAAATATTTTGGTTCTCAGATCATTTAAAAGAAAATATTTTTTTACGAATAATGATTCAAGTCAATATACTCAGTTTTTTTATTATTCTTAATATAGCTTTGGTTAAGAGTAGTAATGAAAACCCACGTGAATGGCGTGATAGTTGAGCGAGAATTTCAATTTTATGTCATTTGTTTTGTTTTTCCATTTTGTATTATTTGTTGACTTGACCAATAGTGGGGCTATTGGTTTCTTTCTGTTCCACTTAACAATTTTAATTGCGCACCCAGATTGGTTAATTTATTAGACCGTTAATTTTTCTATTTTCTTTAGAAATGTTAAAATTGTTATTTTTCGGATGACCTATGTTCGTTTTGAGGCTCCAATGAATATGAATTTACATTATGTAAGAACTATTAAAAGGAATGTTTTTCCTGCCATAGCTTTTTGTAATGGATTTCGCATGAGTACTTGATAATTGGGGAATGGTAACTGATAAATTATTCTTTACCAAGTAATCACAAAATAAAAAATAAAATAATCGGCTTATTATAATGAATACAGAAGAGTAATTTGCTTGCACTTAATGAAGGTCTGCATCTTAATTATTCAGATCTCAGAAATTAAGTACGTTTGATTTTAAAGTCTGAATCTTAATAATTAAGTATATTATTTTTTACTTCGCAACCATTTAATGGGCCTGAATATGTCTGTACGATCAAGATCTATAATCAAGACTTAATTTCATTAAGATGCTATCATCCACGATCATTACTAATTGTCGTCACCGCGTGCCATTATCAACTATCATAACCACCACCACCACCACCACTACCATCCCCAACCATAGCCACCACCCATCGGCCATCGCCATCAATAACCATAGCCGACACCGCCCACCATTATAAACTATCTCCATCCATCATCACCTTCCCCAATCACAACTACAAGTACCGCCACCACCCACTATTTATTAATTATCACCACCCACCATTATCTTCGACCATAATCGCTATCGCTACCAATTACTACTAGCTATTACGCAGAACTTCAGATCTTAATATACATCTTGATATTCAGATGTGTATCCAAATTTAAATTTCTTAATCTTAATACATATTATGATATTCACATATATCTTTAGATTCAGCCGTCTTAATCTTTAACGGAAAAAAAAAGAAGCCTAATTGAGCGAAAATGAGGACAACACCCTTAAATTAGAATTTAGAACTATGACGATACGATTTAAGTTTTGATCTACGGACCACTGGGTCTATGAATAATATGGTCAACCAACTTTAAAATTTTTAATTGGCTAATGACACGTAAATACGTAACTACCTAATTATTAAAATTGATCAAATATTGGTTCTCCAATCTCTCTATCTAATATAGTATGTTAGTAACAGTCACGATCCGGAATTTTCCTTTTTTTTTTTTTTAATTTTATGATCAAGCCACGTTAGAGAATTTACTAGCCAATTTTAATCAATTTCAATAACAAAGTCAATTAAGACAAAATAAAACTAAGACCGAGTGCGGAATAACATATAAAGCCAATAATATCTAATACAACCCGGATCTGGAGTCACAATTCACGAGCTTCTAGAATCTCTACAAACAGGGTCTGAAGTAAATACAACTGTCTTGAACGAAAAGAACAGTAAAATAGGGGAAATATAAGGGGACTTCAAGGTTTGCGGACGCTAGCAGATCTATCTCGAGTCTCCAAAAGCAGTTCCGAGCTGAAACGCCTCACGGACAGCTGGGACCCGTACCAAAACTTGCATAAGAAGTGCAGAGTGTTGTATGAGTACAACCCCATGTACTCCGTAAGTGTCGAATCTAACCTCGACGAAGTAGTGATGAGACTATGACAAGACACCCACGTAAATAACCTGTGCAAATAATAGTATTCGTACAAGATAACAACAAATAAAGGCTAACATGTACTATTGGAAAGGAACGTGCGAAAGGGGCACAAGATACGAAAATTGCAGCACAAATGATAATCAAATAATCAATATGCCTTTAAACAATAAAACGAATAAACACAATGAATAAAACTGCACGACATCACCCTTCATTTTTTTACTCTCAACCTCACAATAGAACAATAATACTGCACGGCATCACCCTTCGTGCTTTTACTCTCACTTTCATTATAAATCAATAGATACGGCACGCCATCACCTTTCGTGCATTAACTCTCAAAATATGGCACGGCATCACCCTTCGTGCATTAACTCTCACAATATGACACGGCATCACCCTTCGTGCATTAACGCTGAAATACGTTACGACATCACCCTTCGTGCATTAACACTCTCCCTTACCATATAACAATGCATATAACAATAGGGAGATATAATGAACAAGAACAAGCCTTACATCAAAATGGTTCCACAATACCAATCTCAACTTTAGAAATAATACTCAATTATCACAGAAAGCCCATAAATGCAGAAGAAAAATCAATTTGATAAGTTATTAGTCTAAGTAGGGATAACATGATCAAAGTAGGCAATAAATTACAAGGAACTAGTCCCACCCACATGCTTTAACCTAACAACAATGCATAAGCACTCGTCACTTCACGTACACGTTGTACCCACCACCTAAACATGCAGGAAATAGGCAAACAAATCCTAATCCCTCAAGTCAAGGTTAACCACGACAGTTACTTCGCTCCAAAGATCAACTCAAAGCTCAATCATAGCTTTGTTTCAAACAAGCCTCCGAACCAATAAAATATATCAAATTACCAACCAAACAATTCAAAATAAAGCCTTAGGAGCTACCTACGAATGAAAAAGATTCAATTTAGGTCATTATTAAAAAAGTTAACAAAAGTCAACTCTCGGGCCTGCTTGGTCCAAACTCGAAAATAGGACCAAAACCCGATTACTCATTCACCACCTAGCCCGGTCATGTAATTTGGTTTGAAATCCAACCTCAATTTGAGGTTTAAATCCCAATTTTATAAAAATTTCTAATTCTACCCAAACCCCCAATTTCCACCATGAAAATACTAGATTTTAGGTTGAAATAAAGGGTTCTTGGGAAAATCACTTCTAGGATTTTCTTGTTTTGAAAATTTGAATAATGAGAGAAAATCTCGTCTAACTTTAGTTTGACCAGTTTCAGATGTCGAAATTGCGACCTGGGGTTTGCAATTGCGAACCCCGCAAATACGAGAAAACCTTCGCATATGCGAAGTCCCAAATTTTCTGCTATCATCACAATTGCGGTGATTTGTTGGTAATTGCGAACAATGGCCACTCCACAAATACGACCATTTGATCGCAAATGCGATCACTGTCCCCTAGCCCCACTTCACAATTGCGATGAATTGGTCATACACCCAAGTCCCAAATCACGATACGGATTTATCGGTCAAAATACGGATTCGAGTCTGTTTGCTTAAAACGTTGACCAAAGTCAACTCAAATGAATTTTAAGGCAAAGATTTCATATTTTATCAATTTTTAATATAAAAACTTTTCGGAAAAACACTTGAACTGCGCATGCAAATCGAGGAAGGCTAAATGAGATATTTGAAGCTTCGAAATACAGAATTAGGTTCTAGAACACTAGATGACCTATCAGGTCGTCACAGTAATTTCGGATAAACTATAAAAAAATATTCTGTTTCAGTTATATGCTGATTAGGATTAATATTATCATTTGTATTTTATTGAAAGGAAATATATCAATTAATTCGTAACCAAAAGAGAAACAAATTAATAATCTCTAATATAACATACTCATCGATGAATCCTTTTTTTTCAATAATAACTAACAGAACAATGAAATATGCAGCACATCTTATTAATTTCCAAAATATAAACCTCTTTAAAGATTTTTTAGTAAGGAATTTGGATGGTCCCTATAATCAGGGCTACAGTTCGATGAAACTCAACAGCTTCGGTTCGATTTCTGTATTTGTCTTAAAAAATCCCTTAAATATATATAAATTATTAATTTAGAATCTAAAAATATTAAATAAGTTAAATCCTGAACTTATAAGCTTGAAATCTCAGTTCCGCCAATATCTATAATATTATATTCAAAGAGAAGAATTTAAAAAATAACCAATTGAGGAGAATTGATTAAAACAAAGTAAGCCAAATTTACTCGTAGCCGTTTGGACAATATTTTACTGAAGTTTGAAAAGAAATATTTGCAGCTGAAATTGAAAAGGAAATTAAAATTATTTTTTAACATTAGTTTTTTTTCATTTTTTGACATATATGTACTTTGAAAAGATTAAATAATACTATTATTGTACGTGAAATAATATTCTCTTTCACTTAAAATACTCCTCAAACAGATTTTTTAAATATTAACCAATATTGTAAATATTAAACGCAAAACCAATATTAATAAATATTGAATACTACTATATTTATGGTCGCCTACTGTACCGAGTGTTCACACCTCAAACCTTGGAACCTACGAAGCAAAAAGGCTAAAAATATAAACAAACTTTTTAGAAAATAAATAATAATTACGCCAAAGGGATATACTGTAAAACAAAAGCAGAGTCAAAATATGATTATGTAAGAGTGCCTGCATAAGCACCAACTACAACTACTACTGCTATTAATAGCACACATAAATCGTTTCTTGGAAAACTCAAACGTGTTCCATCCTTATCCTTCTTTTTTTTTTCTCCTTTTTTTATTCAAGAGTTTAATTGGGTATTTGTTAAAACAACCAAAGATTAGATTTTCTTTTTCATTCTGTGCAAGAATTTTTGGGTTTTGATCTGAGAGGAAAAGATGGAGGGTGTTGATTATTTGGCTGATGAGAGGAGAAAAGCTGAGTTTGATGTGAAGGAGATGAAGATTGTTTGGGCTGGTTCTCGCCATAATTTTGAATTATCAGATCGTATCTCCAAGCTTGTTGCTAATGATCCTGTAATTCCCCGTTTCCTTTTTTTTTTCCCTAAAATTTTAATTTTTGTTTGACCCCTTTTTATTGGATAATCTTTATGGATATGGCTGTCGGTGGATATGAATCACTCTTTTTATTTCTTTAGAACTGATGATTACAGTATTTCTTTTTTATTTGTTTGTTTGTATGGGTGTTTGATGCTTTGTCCTTTTTTTTTTTTTGGTGAATGAAGATGGTGATGCTGGAGAGAAAATCCTTTTTGTGCTCATTCACTGTGTTTTAAGAGAAAAAAATTTGATTTTGATAAGTTTTAGGAAGCCAACCAGTCCGGTAATGTGTTTGATTTAACTGATATAAACTGATGATTACCGTTTTTCCTTTTTTGTTTGTCTGTTTGGGCTTTTGATGCTTTTACTTTTTGTGTGTGTGAATGGATATGGTAATGATGAGGGGAAGCTAGTAATGTGTTTGATTTAACTGATAAAACTGACCACTTTCTGTAGTGAACTTTGATCAAACTTTATTTAGTAGGCTATAATTTTATTGAAGTGGTGTGGATGAATCATCGATTGGTGTTAGAATTGCTCTGAAGTTTTGAGGAAACGAAAAATGTAAACCCGATGGAACAAGCGCATTAGAATTTTATTGTAGGGACTAGTTTCTAGTGTTTGGATAAATGCTAGGGACTAGTGTCTAGTGTTTGGATAAAATGCTAGGGACTAGTGCCTAGTGTTTGGATAAATGCTAAGTGCTAAGATGTATTTGAACTTTAGGATGATTTAGTTAGTAAGTAAAATGTTTATGAGAAATGTTACCATGTTTTTGTGAACGGATATGCTGTATGATGCATTCTGTTATTAGTGTTTGAAACTAGGATTGTGATGCTGAAAAGCTACTTTTTTAAGGAGTAAAAATTTGTCCCTTTTTTTTTACCAGCCAAAGCAACTGTCTTTTTATGCTCATTCAAATGCGATTTGGTTTAAAATTTCCATTTTGATACATTTTAACGTACCACTGGTGCGTGTGATTCAGCCGGCGAATGTTTTGGTTTGAAGATTGATCAAAAACTTTTTAGTGCATAATTTTTGAATGACTTGACTTTAACAGGGGGAGATTATGTTGTTTGCCGCATGTCATTTGTTTGGGGTTAGGGAGGGAGATTTTGAAGGAGGGTATTGTCTTGTCTGACTATGTTATTTGCTTCTGCCCTATTACTATTTTGCATGTCCCTAATCTTTACCGAGTGTCATTGTGGGATATAGGGCTTCAGTAAGGAAGGCAGAACTATGCTTCCCAGGAAAGAACTATTTAAGAACACGCTAAGAAAGGCCGCATATGCATGGAAACGGATCATTGAACTTCGTCTTTCTGGTATGACGTTGTTTTACTTGTTAATCCTAATCATATGTTTTCTGCCAAAGAAGAGCTGTCTTATTAAGTGCATGCTGATTACCTTGAATTTTTTTTTTCTGCAGAAGAAGAAGCAGCTAAGTTAAGGCATTTTGTAGATGAGCCTGCCTTCACCGATCTTCATTGGGTAACATCTTGTTTGGCTTTTGCATTTGCCTATGCTAAATTCTTGCTACGCTACTGCTTATATTGAGTATATACATGCATAATGCGCTTAATGATTTTTGAAAAGAAACACTCATGTTAAAGTCAGTGCTCTTGTTTTTTCCCGTTTCTTTTTTCAATTGCTTTAAGTCGTTGGATTGTGGCTCACCTGCCACCATTTGTCTCTGTTAGGGAATGTTTATACCGGCCATAAAAGGACAGGGCACAGATGAACAGCAGAAAAAGTGGTTGCCGTTGGCCTATAAGATGCAAATAATTGGGTGCTATGCTCAAACTGAACTTGGGCATGGGTCCAATGTGCAAGGCCTTGAGACCACTGCCACATTTGATCCTCAAACAGATGAATTTGTCATTCATAGTCCTACATTGACATCAAGCAAGGTGAGAATTATCCACTACTTGCTTTTACATATTTTGTTTTTGCAAAATAACTGTCCATTTTTGACATTTTGAGGAGTGTGATGCTCAAAGTATATGATACTCTTTTATGCAAGATATACCTCCTATACAGCATCTTTTGCTTGCTGCTAGTTTTTCGTATCAGTTCAATGTGCTATTCTGAAATGGCTGTATTAGCTTTGTTATTTGCTGACCTATTACAATATGAGTATTTCATTAATAATTAGTAGATTTCTCTGATCGCTGGCTTTTTACAATTTGGAATAGTGGTGGCCTGGTGGATTGGGTAAAGTCTCTACCCATGCTGTTGTGTATGCTCGTCTTATAACAAGTGGTAAAGACTATGGGATTAATGGTAAGTCAATGATCTTGTGGCACAAGATGGTGTAGTGCATTTTAAATTTTCTGGAAAGTTGCACTTACATTTTATTGACTAATTCATATTTAGGTTTTATTGTCCAACTACGAAGCTTGGAGGACCACAAACCTTTTCCAGGTGTTACTGTTGGAGACATTGGAATGAAATTTGGAAACGGGGCATACAATACTATGGATAATGGGGTATTAAGATTTGATCATGTGCGCATTCCAAGAGATCAAATGTTGATGAGGTTTGTTATGTACCTTTTTCTGGTTTTCAAGTTTCAGCTTCTCGTGTTTAAGTAGCCTTAAACGTAGCAATTCTGGCAAGGTTTACCAGGAAAGTTTGGATTTTCTGGCCTGTAATTAAGTGAAATGATAGTTAATCTTCAAAACATTACTAGGCTGAATCCCGTTAATACATGAGCATAATAACTGCTGTTGCCGAACCAAAAACCAAATCTCTTTTCTGTATCACTGATTTTGATATCATAGTTTTTGACTCATTATCATATTATAGTACGTGGTAGTTATTATATTTGCTCCTGAAATTTCAGGGTTTCACAAGTTACAAGGGAAGGAAAATATGTCCAATCTGATGTTCCCCGACAACTCCTTTATGGGACCATGGTATATGTTCGTCAAACAATTGTAGCAGATGCTTCCAGTGCTTTGTCTCGGGCTGTGTGTATTGCAACCAGATACAGTGCTGTTCGTAGACAATTTGGTTCTCAGAATGGTGGACAAGAAATTCAGGTAATCTTGGAAGCAAATGCTGTCAGTAATAAAGTAGATGGTCATTTGTAGTAGTTGGTTTCTGATCTTTCACTCATTGCATGCCATTTTCTAGTATACTCATGTTGGTGGGGCCCTTGCAATTTATTATGCAATAAAGGGAGACACTTTTGAGAATTTTAATTTTAAAATGTTCTGTGTTTCATGAAATGCATTTGCTTATTCAAAAAAGATATTCATACCAAACAACTTCCCATTTCAATGCCACTAATGTCGGCGAGCACAAATCCAGCATCTGTACCAAGGGCAATCTCTTGTCTCATATTATTTGAGTGGAGAGAGGGAGTTTTGGCGTCTGCATGTTTGTTAATAAAGGGGTTGGATGGAATGACATGCACTTCTCTCTTTCCATTATCCATTAATCCCTCTCAAAGATCTCAAATACCCAACCTATGTTAGATTAAATGCCCAAAAAGAGAGATTTATTATGCTCAATTACCTCGGTGATATCTTCAAAAATTTTAACTCGCAAGGGAGGGGGGGATCTGATAATGTTATTCTGTGGTAGATATCAACAAAATCCTGTGTGGTAGCAATTTAAAGAGGACTGTGATTTGGAAAGCGAGCATAAGATTTTCTGGGTAGTTTTTATGTGATGACCAATAATTAAAAGTATGCACATCTTTGGGTTGATTTAAATCATTAAACAAGTGATGTTTATAACAAAACATCTCTCAGCAGAGCCAATTGCTGTACTCCAATATTTTCAGACTTTGTGGATGACAAAATTTGCAATACTAGGAATCTTATGGCTTTGAATAGTTTATGTACTAGAGCTAACACTACTTTGCTTTTGTATCTTATTTGCATCTACTTGATGCCTTTCAATGATATCTCTCTTACTTCATAAAACTAATCATTTATCTTCATTAACTTTATGAAAGTAAATAAAAAACTTATGTTCATTAAACCTATGTGACTCGGGAAAAAGAACTTTTATGCTAACTTAGTTTGATAATATTTTTGGCACATCAAGACTACAAAATCTTGTTGCTACATGTATTGTCGTACTTAGCACAAGTGTTCATAGGTTTATGTTTTTCCTAGTAATATTGTCGGTCGACTGCACATAGTCATCGTTTATCAGTTTGAGAGTTGTGATTAATGCTCTTGCTGGTTTATGCAGGTGATTGACTACAAAACTCAGCAAAGCAGGCTCTTCCCCTTGTTGGCTTCTGCATATGCCTTCAGATTTGTTGGGGAGTGGCTGAAATGGTTGTACACTGATGTGACCCAAAGACTGCAAGTAAATGATTTCTCAACACTGCCTGAGGCGCACGCATGTACAGCGGGATTGAAGTCTTTGACTACTACTGCCACTGCTGTAAGTAGTGACACCAACTTTGACTATCGACTCACCTGTATCTCCCTTGCGCTTAACAACCAGTCATGGGCGTTCTCATCTTGGGGCCTCTATTATATGCATGAGTGGAGAACATAACTAGAAAAATATATGGCTGAAACACATCTTCAAGTTTTCGTTCTTGTGGGAATTGAAATGTAAATGTTTGGCTGGTTAAGATGCTGTGATGAGACCTGATCAAAGTTAACATTCTCTTGAATTTACTTTGAGAAATTTTATTTTGGACCTGTTTTTTTCTTCAGATTCAAGAAAAACTGTTGCTTGATTAAGGGGAAAAAAAGAACTTTTCTCTAACTGTTTATTTGAATCCAATGTCACGCTATTCAATATAACATGCTTCTTGCCTCATTGTAATTTTATTCCAGGATGGAATTGAAGAATGCCGAAAGTTATGTGGAGGTCATGGCTATTTATGTAGCAGTGGGCTTCCAGAGTTATTTGCCGTTTATGTCCCTGCCTGTACATACGAAGGAGATAACACCGTGCTACTACTACAGGTAAACTAATTGTTTGTTGAAGGCTGACATGTCAGTTCTAAGTTCTTGTTTCCCTTCCACTCATCCAAGGAGAAGATTAAGATTTTGGTTGTTTCCTTCTTTTTTTTCCAATTTTTAAGTGCATTATTGAAGGGATATGTGTGGACTTGGAGGTTCCTTTCTCAACTGGTTCAGTGGTGGTCATTTAAGCCTGTCAATAATATTTAACTATCGAGCATAGTAATTCGTCTTTTATATAAATTCTCTATGCTTCAGTTTGTCGCTGTCTTTTATGAAATTTCTAGCAGCTAAATGTATCGGTTCTGGATTTAACACTTTAAGTTAATCTTTTGTTGCTAAAATAAGAGAACCGTCAAATGAGAAGTATTGAGAAATTTCTGGAAAATGTGAATTCTTAATTAAAGAGTTTTCTCGAACCTCCATACGTCCCTCTTTACCAAGATCTTTTAGAAGTTATAGATATTCTAAAGTTTAGTCTGTCAATGGTTGGACATTTTTTGTCCCTCTGAACCAAGGTACATTTTTTGTCATTTAACAAAAAAATTAGATTATTTGGTAACTGAGGGGAGGCTAAGATAATTTTTTGGGATAGAGGAAAAGATAATTTTTTGGGATAGAGGAAAAGATAATTTTTTGGGATAGAGGAAGTAGATAAGCGAGTTGATTATAGAAGGTTAATTTTGCTAAAATTCCTTATTTAAAAAAAGGTTAATTTTCCTAAAATTAATGGATGAATTAAAATGTTTATAGGATCGGTGGTTGAGCAATCTTTTTACATGGGCTAAAATTCGTAGGATTTATTTTTGCATCAATAAGGTGATTCTGTTGGGTTATTATTCCCTATTGCTCTCCCAAAAGCAAGTCTCATGAGATTTCACACGACACTTCTTTATTTAAATATTTGCTTGTGACCTCTTGATTGTGAAGATACAAGCTTAGTTGCTAAGTGCCAAAAGGTTAGGGGTAGAAGTGCCGGAGGTGAAAAATGTTGAGTAAAGCTTGTTTTGTGTACACAAAAGCTAGCTGGCTCAGAAGATGTTCGAAAAATAGTTTTACTGCTCAATATTTTTGGGGACTCGAGACAATGTTCTCAAACGTTTTATCACTGTGATCCACTTGTTATAGCTATTAGTACATTCCTGAATCCTACTTTATGAATAGGATGGCTGTGGCTTGTCTGTTCTTTTGCTTGTTCCCC
>MU764848.1:22466-33981 GCA_026770625.1 Nicotiana glauca
AAAATAAAACTTTTTGTAACTTAAATGTTGAAAGCTTAAATGAGCAAATGAAGTACAACATATACTTGCCTGTTTTATGAAGTCTTATTGCATAGTGTTCTGATTCTGATATAATAGTATGATATTTCAGATCTAGCATTCCACTATGAACCATGCTGGTGTTTCATGTAGGTTGCCAGGTTTCTTATGAAGACCGTTTCACAGCTGGGCTCTGGAAAGAAGCCAGTGGGTACCATATCTTACATGGGAAAAATTGAACACTTGATGCAATGCCGTTCTGATGTGAAGCAAGGTAAAATCCTTGCAGCCGATCGATCATTGTTATATTCTGGAAGTACTTATTATAGCATCAGTTGCCCTAGAAAAGAATCTGCTTGTGATATTAGTATGTGTACTCTTATGTTCCTCGCTTTTACTTTCATTATGTCAACCGTGTAAGAAGGCCGTTGTTTCGCCCTTCAATTAGTTTCCTGTGTTTTCTGACATGCACGAAGTGGGTTGCTGATTGTGGTTGTTTTCCATCTCTGCAGCCAAGGACTGGCTGAAACCTAGTGTGGTGCTGGAAGCGTTTGAAGCAAGGGCTGCCAGAATGTCTGTTGCTTGTGCTCAGAATCTTAGCAAGTTTGATAATCCAGAAGAAGGTCCTCACTTTTAAGCCGTTGCATCTTTCTTATTCAATTCTGTAATGTTTGATTGTCAACCAGCTTTAAGTTTCTGCATGATTTTTAATTCAACATTTGTTAAGTGTATTTATTTTTCTCGCGATCAAAATTCAATTTATAATTTTCTTGCTTTGTCCTCCTTTTTTAGGCTTTGCAGAACTTGCGGCTGATTTAGCTGAAGCAGCAGTTGCTCATTGTCAATTAATTGTTGTCTCCAAGTAAGCTTCTTTACTACATTCACTTCTTGTAAGAAGTCGAACAATTTTATGAACCTGCAAACACTGTTTCGTTCTTGATAAGTACTATACCTATGAACTTTCCAATTGGAGAGATTGCAGAATTTTCTGTTGCCTATTCGTTCTTCAGCTGTATTGATTTGGCTAACTAGTCTGCTTTTTAGCAAAGTATATTTTCTTGCTGAAAATGGTATAATCGTTTCCTAAGTTGATAAGGATCTTCGTGTTGTAAAGCATGAATTGTATTTGCTTTAAGCTTCTCGATAATGGAATTTAGCAGGATTTGGTTGAGAACATCGTAGATTATAGAACTTTATTAATTAATACGTCTTTCATCTCATTAAGGTTTATTGAGAAGTTGCAACAAGACATTCTGGGGAAAGGGGTTAAGCAACAGCTGGAGGTGCTTTGCGGTATCTATTCCCTCTTCCTTCTTCACAAACATCAAGGAGATTTTCTCGGAACTGGCTATATCACCTCAAAGCAGGCGTCACTTGCTAATGACCAGCTCAGAGCCTTATATTCCCAGGTTCGACTCGTTAAACTTGTTTTCTGTCATTTGTGCTTGGAGGGTTGAAAGCTGCTTTTACTGATCCATTACTGTTTAATATCAGCTTCGTCCAAATGCTATATCGCTGGTTGATGCATTTAACTATACCGATCACTTCCTTGATTCAATTCTTGGACGTTATGATGGAAACGTGTATCCAAAACTGTACGAGGCTGCATGGAAGGATCCTCTCAACCAATCAGATATAGCTGACGGCTTCCATGAATATATTAGGCCACTACTCAAGCAGCAACTGCGTACTGCTCGACTGTGAAGGAAGAATTACATATATTTATAGCTGTTGTATTGTGCTGTGCCAATAAACTAAAATTTGATATACCATCTCTCTTTTGGATGATGGCATCCTTTATGACTTTCACACCGATGATTGAGCAGCAGTAAATCTTGTTTGAATAAGATTATTGAACTCTTGAAAGGAAATTATAATGTATGCTCTAGTTACTTTTCCTTCCCAGAACTAGGAAAGAAAATAGATTAATTTTTTGCCTCAAAATCAGTCCCTGGTATTGGCTCCTTTGCCCTTGTAACGAGCATCCTATGAGATTCTGTATGATTTATTTTCTCTCTCGCGCACGATATATCATGCTATTTTATGACCTACAATTTTAGCTTGTTTCTTATGATATATATAATTCAGGATATAGTAAAGTTGATGTGGCGCCTCTCAAATGTAAGGATTACTATTTATCTTTTTTTTTTTTTCTGTTTTTTTTTGGTCTCTTTTCTGATTTTTCGCAATTTATTGTGAAGTAATATATTTTGAATCGAGGTTTTGATTCATTTTTTTTTTGTGTGTGTGAAGATTTTAACAAACGCATATTTTAACTTTGAGCCATTGTCTCAAAAAGATGTTAAAAACAGATAGCAGAACGGCTATAAAATTTTACAGTAGCTTTCTAATTTCTTTTCTTTTTATTAATTTGGTTTATGATGAGTTTGTGTTATTTTTTCGTGGATAATTGGTGAAATGTTAATTGAGAATATCGAGATGTTTGTCTTTTTCTCTCAATTAATTGGTTGTTTGTCTTCCCAGTTATTGCTTCTTTAATATGCAATTAAATAAAGTAATGAAAAGTTGTAACTGTTGTCAATTTCATGTCCATAAAGAAATGTAATTGTTGTCAATAACTTATTATTATTAATTATTTAAATTATCTGACTTCTCATTTTAAAGTGCAGCTTCGATAGCCTGCGCACCTATTTTAACAAACTACAGGTGAGTCTTACTTTAATATTAGTCTGTTAGACTGCTTCTGTTATTTCTATAATTCTTGAAAACTTAAATTAAATTGGGTTCATCCTGGACACATTTCTTTTCAGAGAAATAATACCGTGGAAAGGGGCGTATTTTCTTTAAAACAATTGTCTTAAAGAAATGTTAAACAATTCTGTTATTCTTTCGCGATAATTTGTTGTTTTAGATTTTCTTAAAATAAGTGATTAAAGATTATAAAAAAATGAAATGGTCTAAATAGAGGGGAGTAGGAAGTAACGACTCCTCCACCTATTCCTAGAATTGTTCTCCTTTATTTTACCTTGATTGTTTATATTTTGTAGTCCTGGATTTAACATAATATCACAAAAATATAAAATTAACTAAACTTTGTGTTGAACTTTGTTAACCAGGGGTGGACCCACCTAGAGCCAGGATGGTTCATATGAAACCCCTTCGTTGAAAAATTTTGGTATCTTATATAGGTTAAATTCTGTAAAATATAAATAATAACCCGTTGTTGAACCAATTCGACGGAACATGATCCTTTGGAAAGACGGTCAAGTGGGTTCCATCTTTAGTCTAGGTCGTGAGTTTGAAACTTGGCTGCAGCTTCTTTTTGTGGTAGCCCTTGTTTAAGGGACTAATAAATAGTTACAGTACCCTGTTATTTATTTATTTATTTTTTAATTTTTTTTAAAGAAGGCTTTGATTAAAACATAGTTAGGATACAGAAGTTTGAAGTGGATGGTATGTCCCAGTTCTAATTATATCAAAATATAAATGCGGTAAAATAAAAGTTGATGGATTTTCAAAATACAAAATATCATTTGATTGTTGATCCATTTTTTTCTTCCCATACTTGGCTAATGCATCTGCCACTTCATTATCCTCTATGAATATATGATGTATCATGGTCACTTGGAGTTCGTTGATCATCGACCTGAATTGAGGCATGAATTTCTTGGACTGTTACTGGGTCTACTGTGAGCTCATTTGCACGCCAAAGAAGGACTATCCCTCCTGAATGACCATGGGCTGTTACTTAAATAAGATCAGTGAAATCAAATTCTTGTAGTAGAGCAGTGTGACCCTGCATTTTTGTCTCAGTGAGGCATAATATGGATGGATTATTTCAGCTTAGTAGGAATAATAGATTCCTACGAAATTCAAGTCCATTAGCTCCCCCACAATTCCATAGCATTATCTTCATAAGATGATCGCTGTGATGAGGACCTCGCTGGGGTAATGATAGTTCTAGATGCACGAGCAAGTGTGGGGGCTGGTAGAGAGCCTATGGTATTATGTTGTCGTTGAGTGTTGGTATCATCCATACAACATATTTGTCCTCCAATGAGTGAGGGTTGAGTTGCACGTTCAATGATGTTTTCTCCAAGCGTGGTGGGATGAATATTAGAGATTTTCTTTCGATATTTTCTCGCATGGATATCGTGAGAGAGTCGTTCAGTGTCAATGACTCCATGAATGTCTCCAGAGTAATTGTCTGTCCTTCTTCCCGTGGTCGTTGCTGATTTTCTTCCATTGGTGGTGACAGTGATGCAGTGAGTGGATGCATTCTCATTTGAGCTTGATAATGTAAATGGGTAGTTTCCTCCAGTGATTGTTGATAAGGCACAAACCATGACAAGTAATTATGAGGTGGGGGTGTATGCCAAATCTGGTAGTGCTGATGAAGATGCATGTTCCATTAATGGATATTGAGTAGCTGAGGTTGAAGTTCCAAGGTGGTTATTGTTGGTTCTTGTTAGTTGACATGTATTTGTAAATAATAATTCTGGAGAAAAGAACGTTAGCGTATAAACGTAAATATAAATGAAACAATAATTAATTCGAGCCCACTGAATTCACAGTGTTTCCTTAAGGAATTTAATCCCCTCCTAGTACCCAAGGTTATGGATTATTTCTTCCCAGGATAGAACGAATTACACACTGGTGTAACGGTACTTCAAACCCCAATGTTTCCACGAACACAAAGTTCGACAGCAAATCACACTTACGGATGGTTTGCTTGTAATTAAAAACAATGCAGAATAAGGGTGGAGAACTCAGAAGTCCAATGAAAATTTGAGAGGAAGGAATGCAATTAATAGCCGATTTTGAGTTCTTACTGAAGAGAATATCAACATTTTTCAATGGTGGTGTTGGCGTTGGTGTTTTTCTCCAACTGTTATTGCTCTATTTATAGCAGTCAGTTGTGAGACCCGCCACCCTCCATGGTGGAGCATGCACTAGCTTGTTGGAGCAAACACTTGGCCATAGTGGGAGGAGCACTAGGCGGCTGCTATTGCAACTGGTGGGGCAATACACGGATTGAAAAACATCCGTTACAAACACGGATTATATTACGTTAATATTCACTATTAACAACTAAATTTGGTCCAAAAAAATTAATCAATCAATCGATCATTTGACCAAATTCAAATCCAAATTCAAATCCGAAGCCGAAGCCGAAGCCGAAGCCGAAGCCGAAGCCGAAGCTGTAGCCGTAGCCGTAGACGAAGCCGAGCCGAGCCTAGCGATCGACGGAGACGACGGCGTGAGGCTTGCCTTCTTCCTAACTCTTTAAGAGTTACATGAAGTGCATTTGTATATAAACCCACCAAAATTCTTTTCCTCTACCAATGACGGACAATGTCTCATTAAAAAAAGAGGAAAATAAATTTTACTCAAAAATTTCATTTTCCCTCCATTTCCCATTCACCCTCCTTTTAATACTTTTCCATAGTAAAAAGAAACTCAACAATCCCCCACATGAATGGGGAATGGCTATATCACGAAAGTATGCATGAAAAACTTGTGTGATTCGCAAGCAAGGATTAATTGCATCTGGATAAGTAGGTTTCCCTTTGAACTTTCCGTAGTAAACTTATGTCGGATATACTCGGTCGATCGGTAGTTTTGATATCTTTGAACCGTCGAACTTTAGTGTATATCTAGACAATCATAAGTCACATAATCAACCCTTAACCGTCTTTGGTTCTCATTGTTGTGTTCGTTTCAGCCATGAACACCGCCTGGTTTCATAAGTGCGTAGAGAATTGGCCTTGCAAAATTCTCCTTGAAGCGGATAACACTTCACACTTACATAGCTGATTCCTAAACATGTCATCCCATAGATATACTATTTGATATACCACGTATCAAATTTAAAAATCATTAAAAAGCCTTAATGCTTTATCCTTGGTACTGAACATTATCTCATCACGAGAATGGACCAAAATTTTTGTTGACAATGTTGAACCGTCATTAGTGACTTTGTTTGATCTCCTTGAACCTAGATCTTGGGATCTCCAGTCTTCTAGGTAGAGTTACCGTCACAATGACTTGTTCTCGGCCATAGTCCCATTCCCCTCGATGATTTCTCAACTGCCTCTCTAGTTAGGCCTTTTGTAAGTGGATCCGACACATTATCACTTGACTTTACATAATCAATCATGATAATTCCTCTAGAGAGTAATTGCCTAACGGTTTTATGTCTTCGTCGTATATGAAGAGATTTACCGTTATACATAATGCTCCCAACCCTTCCAATTGCCACTTGGCTATCGCAATGTATGTATATTGGTGCCAACGGTTTGGGCCAAAATGGAATGTCTTCCAAGAAATTTCGGAGCCATTCAACTTCTTCACCGGCTTTATCTAAGGCTATGAACTCAGCCTCCATTGTAGAGCAGGCAATACAAGTTTGTTTGGAAAACTTCCAAGATACCGCTCCTCCACTAATAGTGAATACATATCCACTTGTGGACTTCGAATCAGTTGAACCGGTGATCCAATTTGCATCACAGTATCCTTCAATTACCGCAGGATATTTACTGTAGTGCAAATCAAAGTTTTGGGTATGTTCTAAATATCCCAAAACTCGTTTCATTACCATCCAATGAGATTGACCTGGATTGCTCGTGTATCGACTCAGTTTACTTATAGCACAAGCTATATATGGTCGTGTACAATTCATGATACACATTAAGCATCCTAGCACACGAGCATAATCCAATTGTGATATGCTTTGGCCTTTGTTCTTTGCTAATGCAAGATTCACGTCAATTGGAGTCTTTGCAACTTTAAACCCTAAATGCTTGAACTTTTCAAGTAATGTATTTATATAATGAGATTGTGACAATGCCAGACCTTGAGGAGTCTTTTGGATCTTAATCCCCAGAATTAAATCTGCAACTCCCAAGTCCTTCATATCAAACTTTCTAGTTAGCATACACTTAGTCGCATTTATGTTGGCAATGTCATTACTCATTATCACCATATCATCCACATATAGGAAAACAATGACTATGTGATTTGGAACATTTTTAATGTACACACATTGATCACATTCATTTATCTTAAACCCATTTGACAACATTGTTTGGTCAAATTTCGCATCCCATTGTTTATGTGCTTGTTTTAGTCCGTAGAGGGACTTAACAAGTCTACATACCTTTTTTTCTTTACCTGGAACCACAAACCCTTCAGGTTATTCCATGTAGATTTCTTCCTTCAAATCTCCATTTAAGAAAGCTGTCTTTACGTCCATTTGATGAATTTCAAGACCATAAACTGCAGCTATAGCTACTAGCAATCGTATGGACGTAATTCTCGTCACCAAAGAATATGTATAAAAGTAGTCAAGACCTTCTCGTTGTCTATACCCTTTGATAACAATTATTGCCTTAAATTTATCAATAGTGCCATCATCTTTCATTTTTCTTTTAAAAATCCATTTACTACCCAAAGGTTTATTTCCAAGAGGAAGATCAACCAATTCCCATGTATGGTTGTTCAATAGGGATTCTATTTCACTATTGACTGTCTCTTTCCAGAATAATGATTCCGAAGAAGACATAGTTTCTTTAAATATTCGAGGCTCATTTTCCAATAAGAAAGTCACAAAATTTGGTCCAAACGAAGTAGACGTTCTTTGACGTTTACTATGTCCTGGATCCTCTTGATTAAATGTACTTTCTTTTGTTTCTTCCCGAGGTCGTTTAGATCCTTCACCAATCGACTCACATTCATTTTTATATGGATATATATTTTCAAATAACTCAGCATTATCTGATTCTATAACCGTGTTATTATGAATGTCGGAATTTTTTTATTTATGAACCAGAAATCGATATGCTTTACTATTGGTCGCATATCCTATGGAAACACAATCAACTATTTTCGGTCCTATTTTTACCCTTTTGGGTTTAGGAATTTGCACTTTTGCCAAATACCCCCACACTTTAAAATAATTCAAGTTGGGCTTCCTTCCTTTTCATTTTTCATATGGAATGGATTGTGTTTTGCTATGGGGTACTCAATTTAGTATTTGGCTAGCCGTAAGAATGGCTTCCCCCCACAAGTTCTGTGGCAATCCAAAACTTATCAATAACACGTTCATCATCTCCTTTAATGAACAATTTTTTCTTTCTGCAATCCCATTGGATTGGGGTGTATAAGAGGCCGTTGTTTGGTGAATGATTCCATATTCTAAACATATTTGTTCAAAAGGAAATTCATATTCACCACCCCTATCACTTCTTATCATTTTTATTTTCTTGTTAAGTTGCGTTTCAACTTTATTTTTGCATTTCTTGAATGCGTCTATTGCTTAATCTTTACTATTAAGTAAGTAAACATAGCAATATCGAGTATTGTCGTCAATAAAAGTTATGAAATACTTCTTTCCACCGCGAGATGGTATTGGCTTCATGTGACAAATATCTGTGTGAATTAAGTCTAAAGGATTTGAATTCCTTTCAACCGACTTATAAGGATGTTTAACATACTTAGATTTCACACATATTTGACATTTTGATTTTTCGCATTCAAAATTAGGCAATACTTCCAAGTTAATCATTTTCCGTAAGGTTTTATAATTGACATGACCCAAACGTATGTCACACCTCCCTTTTCACTACACCCCGCAAGGGCGTAAAGGAGTTTTTTCACATAAAGGACAATCGGAACGGGATTTATTATTAAATTTTAGAGTCGCCACTTGGGAGACTAATGGTGTCCCAAGTCACCGGTTTAATCCCAAACCGAGAAAATTATGACTCTGTTAACAGTCCGTGAACCAAAAATCCGAGTAAGGAATTCTGTTAACCCGGGAGAAGGTGTTAGGCATTCGCGGGTTCCGTGGTTTTAGCACAGTCGCTTAACTGTTGTATTTTCTTTTATCTGATTTTAATACATGCTAGCTTCTGTGCTTTTTATTTATAAACCGCTTTTATCATCATTTATTTTAAAAGAATTGCGACGTCGTGAAAACGCATTTCTAACCACGTCGCAATCAATGCACCCGTGGTTGTCAACGCATTTCGACTTCGTCGAGATTTGAATTTGGGTCGCATCAATGCGCACCCGAGTTTAAGAAAGTAATTTAATTAAGTCGCGCCTAAAGATTCTAACGTAATATTACTTTGGGGAAGACCGTAAAATTCACTAAACGGCCCTCCCAAATTCTAAGTATTTTAATAACCATTTATTGAGGGCCCTGCCTTTTGTATTTCATGTGGCGAGGCTCGTCTCATCATTTTATTAAAAGGCCAAACTAAAAATAACTACGATTTTCTATTTTGATTTGTCTCTAAATAAAAGAAAGAAGTCTAGTTGATTATTATTGTGAAAAGTAAACACAGCTTACCAATTAGGCAATACCGAGCCAATTGTCTTCCTGGCCTTGGGCCTAAACAGCCCAATCCACACGAGACTGGCAGACTGGACAGAATTTCCCCAATAAACCAAATGTTGGGCCTAAAATCAGCCCAGGTCGAACAAAGCTGGCTGGACCTCGTGAGAGAGGTCGAGGGATCGAGTCCCTGAATGTTCCACTCGAAATCAGACTTAATGGCCATCGCACGCTTGCAACTCCAATGGTGTTTCTAATTTTAATTTTTTAATATAAGAGTGCTGGACGAAAATGTATACTATCTATACTAAAGCTTTTGCTGAATAACCATGAATTCAACTAATCCAAAACAACTAATTACTGTCACTAACTAATTACCTATTACGAAACTAACCATTATGGCAGAACAAATCGAATGTCAAAACAACTTCATACTAATATTATTTGTTTAACTACTGGCCACTTCATAGCATTTACTAAAAATGGACAACAACCTAGATGCGTGATTCAATAACATAGGGCAACCAAAGGTTTTCAAATTGATTCAAGCCATTCTAAAATATTGTTAATACTTAGTCTCTAGTTTCCAAGTATAGACAACCATTAATCAATTGTCTATTACAACAAAGTTCTCTTCAATTACAGGTATATCATTCATTTAAACAGAACTACATCACATATGAGAATTAAACAGATGTCAAATGAAATGAGCAACCAATTCGAACATATTTATTCATTTGATCTTCAAGCCAAATTACACAGATCCCTCGTAGTTCATACAAGGCCAAGGAGAATACCTGGAAGTAGAAATGTAATCAGAAGAAAGAGAATAGGTCAGCTACAACAAGTAATCAGCAACAACCAATAGAGATAACCACAGACCATACAGAGCCAGTCTAAGAGTTCAAAAGTTATTTTGAAATTTCACACATAAAAACCAATCTAACCGCATCACCCAAATTGAACAGAACACACTCAGAAATACCACCACAATTACAAATCCAATAACTAATTCCAAATATGGCTTGTTTAAACTCAGAAGCTACTCGAAATTGAACCAGGAAAGATGCTGAAATTCAACTACCAGAACATGAGATAATAATGCAACCCAAACTAACTATAATTGGAAATTAACTAAGCACAGTATTTGTTTTTGATTTTCAGTCATTTCTATTGTTTTTTTTTTTGGTTTTTCTTTTGAAGAAACTAGGACCTAAAAGCAATTTTTGGAACTGGAAATTGAATTCCAAATCTAGGGATTGAAGAGTACTTTTTGGGAATTTTTTTCTGCCTCGAGGAGAGGACCCTCCCTAAGGCATCAAAATGCCAATTTATAGGCAACACAAGCATGATCAATCGGATTTTTGAATTCTTTTTTAGTCCTCCTTTAATTTCAGTTTAGTCCTCTTATTTCTAACTTGCTACTCAAGTAAGTGCCCTTATTTGGCTAAAAGCTACACTAAAGTACTATTCTAAAAGGCCCTAGGGTGTTCTTTACCCATACAATACCTATACTACCCTTTCTTTTATTTTGAAATTACCATTCTTAACAAAATCACCCCTTTCCATGCCTAAGTCTTATTATTAACTGAAATGGACTGAACTAAACACAAATCAAGCTAATATAACAGGATTAAACTCAAACAGGTATGAAATCAGAGTTAACTACGAACGACTTCCAGAAATCAACCAAATTGAACGGAGAAGAAGAAGAAAGAAAAATTAGACTAAAATAAAATCAGAGCACTGAAGAAGACTTACTGTAAAGATCACTCGACCAAGACAATTTCCCCAAAACAAGTTGAATCCGCATAAACCCTAGATTTGCAATTCACCCAATTTTCTAGGATTTGATAGGTTTGGGTTAGGGATTAGGGGTGAAGGAAGTCTGGGGAGGGTAGGGTGTGAGTTTGGTGTAATTTGGATAACCTTGCGTCTTGGCCGGAAACTATTCTATTTAAGATTCGACGACATCCAACCAGATTCGAGATAAGCCATTGTGGGGGTTGTGTAGAGGAGGTCAAGACGGTCTTGAGGTGTTATTTTGGTGTCGTTTGGACAAGGTAGTGTCATGGCCGGAGCTTCTTTTGATCTAAGATTCGATAACCTGGGGTGGGTTTTGAAGAAAGTTGACAACGGATTTGGATAGAGGGAGGGGAAGAGGGTTCAGGGAGTTATTTTGGGGCTAATCGGAGA
>MU764848.1:42102-54822 GCA_026770625.1 Nicotiana glauca
CACAAACTGCACATCTGCTTTGCTTGGACCTTCGCCTGCCTCCACCATATTCACCTCATCAAACAACTTTTCAAACCTTTCCATCAGCTCCTTGTCGGGTTCCATCATTACAGAATGAAGCATTACCGTTGCTGGGCGCCTCTTAGTACCAGGCTGGACAAAGGAACGGGATAGGCGGGGTATGGGTTTTGGAAGGTTCCATGCTCTCTTTTTCATCTGCTTAGCTCGCCTTATGTCAGCAGTAGTGGGCTTAAAGCCTAACCCAAAAGTATCCAAGTTTCCAGGAAGAGATACCGGCTGTATGATGCCTTGTAACGAGGCACCCAAGCCTTTTCCAGGTAAAAATACATTCTTTATCATTTCTGAAGCTACCATGACAGATGCAACAACTACTCTGGGCCTAGGAATACATTCTCCTTCCAGAATTTTGGCAACTGACACTGTGTCCAAGACTTGGTAAACCCATGGACCTTTGTCATCCTCAGCTTTATCGAAAGGCATAATGGTATTACATGAATTATCCTCTCCATGCACAACAATTTCCTGTCGGTCCCATTCGAATTTGACCATCTGATGCAAGGTAGACGACTTTTGCGGCATGAATCCAGGGCCGAGCCAATAAGAGATTGTAAGAAACAACCACTTCGAGTACTTGGAACTCCATTAGGAATTCAACTGGTCCTATTGTCAGTTCTAACACAATGTCCCCCACCGTGTCCTTCCCCCTCCATCAAATCCTCGCATGCAGACGCTATTCTTCTGGATTCTCTCACTATCCAATTTTAACTTTTCCAGGGTAGAGAGAGGGCAAATGTTTGCGCTAGACCCATTGTCAATCAATACTCGAGTAACCACAGAGTCTTCACACTTCACTGTGAGGTAAAGTGCCCTATTACTTAGTACCCTCCAAAGGCAATTCATCATCAGAAAATGTAACCCTGTTGACCTTGAAAATCTTATTCGCTATCTTCTCCAAATGATTTACAGAAATCTTATCCAGAACATGGGCTTCATTTAGAATTTTCATCAACGCCCGGCGATGCTCGTCTGAATGAATCAATAAAGACAACAATGAAATCTGCGCTGGAGCTTTCCTCAGCTGCTCCACAATTGAATAATCTTGTGCCTTCATCTTTTTTAATAATTCTTCAGCCTCTTCTTCGGTAACGACCCTTTTCACTGGTGCTGGATTGTCTTTAGATGCTTTAACCTTTCTCAATTCTTCAGGGCCAAAGCATCTCCCTGATCGAGTCAACCCATGAGTTTCACACACTTCTTCTTTAACTTCTTTTCATTTGTACATCACAGTCACCCGGTCATAGTTCCATGGGACGGCCTTTTCACTGACTATGGGTAACTGAGTCACTGGTTTGATGATAACCGGCTCTGTGCGAGCACCCTTTACAATTACAACAGGTTTAACAACCATTCCTGGTACTTTAACGGGTTCTTGTTTTACTGCCATTACTGGTTTGTTGACTGTCTGTTCTACTATGACCAATGCCTTTTCACTGATTAATTTCTCATTTGCTTTGTTCTCACTGGCCCTGATCATCATCACGGTCTATGAAGGCTTCTTGCATTCCCCTTTTTGCACTAACTCGATCATATGAGTCTCATGATGGGTGGGTAATGGATTCTGAGTGATATTAGGCATCTCCGAAGCCTGTACTTCAATCCGGCGGGTATCAATGAGCTCCAGCTCTTGCCTCATCTTTTTCATTGAAATCAGAGACTGTTCCAATTTCCTACTGAGATTGGCAAGCGGAGGGAGAACTAGACGTATCTTGCTAGTCTTTGGATGGTCGTTTTCAAATGCCAGCACTTTTCTGCATCATGCCCTGGGGCACCTGAGCAATACTCATAATTCACCGAATGGTCCAGGTTCCTGGGGGGAGGATTTGGCAATTTGGGTTCAATTGGATTTAACATACCCAATTGTCTCAATCTGTGGAATACGCTGGTATAAGATTCTCCTAACGGAGTGAAAGTCTTTTTCTTTTACAACCTATCATTCTTGGCAGCAGGGTTGGGTCGAAAACCGGGTCTAGTGGGGGGTTTTTATAGGCTCTCGGAGGTGGGTATGTGTTTTGAGTGTAGTAGGTATTTTGTGGGGTGGGTGCACGCCATGGTGCTTGAGGATGAGGGTATGTTTGGGCGTGGTGGACGGAGAAGTGGGGAACTGGAGGTGGATAGTAGTGTTGTGGCGGGCCATATGGGTTGTGTAGGTAAGTTTAGGGATGGGGGCGTGGTTGATGATAATATGGTGATGGATCCCTGGACCAAGCTCTTGATTCTACTACTGTAACATCTTCCTTTTTCTTCTTTCCTAATACTCCTCCAGTGCTACTCTGGATTGCCTGGGTAGTTGCTTTAATCGCTGAATAGCTCATAATCTTGTTAGTCTTGAGACCTTCTTCCACCATACTCCCCATTTTCACTACCTCATTAAAAGATTTTCCTACTGCTGACACCAGATGACCATAGTAAGTAGGCTCCAAAGCCTGCAGAAAATAATCGACCATTTCGCTTTCCTTCATTGGAGGATCAACTCTGGCAGCCTGTTCTCTCCACCGAAAACCATACTCTCTGAAACTTTCCCCTGGCTTCTTCTCAATTTTGGTCAATGACAACCGGTCTAGAACGATATCTAAGTTGTACTGAAAATGGCTTGCAAATGCCTGGGCCAAATCATCCCAAGTGTACCATCGGGCATGATCTTGCCCTGTGTACCACTCCAAAGCAGCACCAGTGAGACTTTGACTAAAGTATGCCATTAATAACTCATCCCTTCCTCCAGCGCCTCTCATTTTGCTACAAAATCCCCGCAGATGTGCTACTGGGTCACCATGTCCATCATACAGATCCAACTTTGGTAACTTGAATCCCGCATGCAATTGGACGTCAGGAAACAAGCACAAGTCCTTGTAAGCGACACTCACCTGTCCTCCTAGACCTTGCATATTTCTGAACGATTGTTCCAAGCTTTTCACCTTTCGTATCATTTCTTCCTGCTCAGGGTTTTTAGAAGGCTTCTCTTCTTCAGCTGAGATATCAAGAAGGGGAGTGTAAGGATATGGTTCTGGTGGTTTGAAGGTGGGTTCCGGTGGGTAGTAGTGGGTTTCCTGAGTTTGAAACAGGGGTTCACTAGAAGATCTCTGTAATATGGCGGGTGGAGGAGCCACAAAAACGGGAGTGGTTGGAGGTGGAGGGCATGGAATTTGCTTGGGTGGGAGAGGTGGTGGTGTTTGGGAAGTAGTTGCGTAGTATTGCTGGTAAATAGGGTAGGCCGGAGAGGAATTAACTGTAGGAGGATCTTGTGGCTGAGCTAATGGTAGGATGTAGGTAGGGTTGGCAGGGTTAGCTGGTAGTGGGTGTCCCTTTGCCCAAGCCTGGTACATTTCAGCCATTTGTTGTTTGAATTTATATATCTTCTCTTTCATGGCGTTGACATCCACAACTTCTTCCTCCCTAGATGGGTCGGTGATGCTTGCTTCTAACTCTTGGTTAACCATTTTTGACTTATCTTTAGAGAGGGTGTTGTATGGGTGGGTTGCCAGAATGCCAGTCAACTGAACCACTTGCCTGGACTCATAATCAACAACAATGTTGTTAGCGGTTAGGGCATTAATCAAATAGATAACCGCACATTTGGGACATGAATGCAATTTTGCTCGACCGCTTGCGTCATTCCGGCTTTGACTGTGACATATTTCTTTTATCCTTGCCTTGTTTCTTTTATTTTGTCATTGTTTCTTTGTTGCAGATTTTCCCTTCTTTTTTGTTTCACTTTTTCTCTCCCGTTTTCTTTTTATTGCTCCGCTCTTCTTTTCATTTTAGTTTTTATTCTTACTATATTTTCCTTTTTCATATGGTCGGATCCTGTAGGGATTGCCTACGCATCTCAATCAGATCAAATGCAATAAATGTAAAATAGAAACAAAAATATTTTTTTGGAATTTTCAATTTTACTAATAATAAGCATTTCAAATACAAGGACTCAAAACTGACGCATGAAGATAACTAACAGACTCTAAATGATAAGACGAGCTACAAACTCCATCTACTTCAAAATGTAGACTGACTTGAAATGAAAATACAGACTCAAATAACTGATACACTCTAGTAAAAATGAAATACAGATTCTAATGACAATCATGCATACGTCAAAGCTCCTGGTGCCCGCGGGACATCGTTCGGTCTCGCCGCGGGCCTATGTGCAAGTTCCCCTTGGTGTCTGTCCAGGTCACTCATTATCTGTTTTACAAATATCATCACTGAGGCAAAGAAAGTAGTCTGAGTTATATTTTCGCACATTTGACATTTCTAGTGATGTGGTGAGCAATAGCTAGGATTCTTTCTCTAATTATGCCTTTTTCCTGAAGCAATCTCCTATTTGTTCGGCCCTGGCCTCCAAAGTCTGCTGATTTCGCTCCTGGAGTTTTTGCAGGTCCATTTCTAATTGTGCTAATGCTGTATAACAGTGCTCTCTTTCAACCTTGAACTCTTTTGCTTGTTTGATCATTTTGTTTTGTGTGGTAATGACCTTTTTCCTCAATCCCGCAACTTCATTATCATGTTCTTCTCTCAGCTGCTGAATCATGCGAGCTCGTTCTTCTGCGTTTTTAACCAACTGTCTTCGAACCCCTGCTAATTCCTTTTCTGCTTTGTTGAGGTCGAAACTGTAATCATTTACTTTTTGTCTTAAATTTTCTATAAGCTTTGCATCTTTGGCATTCCTAGTAGGGGTTTCGGCTGCTATCTTCATTTTCTGGATTTGGGCTCGTAAGGCTTCATTTTCTTTGGCCAATTTCTTTTTCTCGCCCTCATCAGCCGCAACTTGCACACTGTTTTCAAACCTAAGATCTTGGACCTGTTTTTCCAACTCGCCTATTTTTGCCCTGTATGCATTTTCTTTGTCTAACCAAGCCCACTGCTCTTGTGACGATTCAGCAAACTCCTGGAGATGAGGTCTTTTGGCCGGTCTCCCAAATGCAACATCCCTTCTATACCAAGCCTGATAATTCGGTGACACTTCTCTTTTGGCTCAATCCCGGACGCAAGTATTTGCCGCTAAATATTGACATTCGCTCCAAACCTGGTGAACCATTGCTTCAGGAAATTGGCCATCGGGGCCAATCTCAACCACTTGCAAACAAATATCATCGTCCTTGGGCACTATCTGGCATCTCCCGAGTTGTCTTAGTACCCGGTACGGGGCGTAAGGCTGAATGCTTCTAAGACCTATCAAGAGAAAATGCGGCCTTGCTGCTAGCATATATATGATTTCATCAACGGGAAACCATCCAAATGTCCATTCTATTTGATTAACAGTGAGGGACCGAAAGTATGCTGTCAACCCGTGAATCCTTCCGACAAATTAACCCCTTTAATCCTCGTGTATAACTCTTCTATGCATGTTTTCTCTGGAGACCCATAGCTCAAAAACTGAGGACGATGGCACAAATGCTCGGTCATCCACATTTGTAACAATAGATTGCATCCCTCGAAGAAGTATTTCCCGGCCTTGCAGGCTGTAAGAGCACGAAAGATATCAGCTAATATCATAGGTGCAAGAGTGCTTTTGTCTTGAGTCATTAGAGTACTGACGACCCCGGCTATTTTTATGTCAATGTTTCCGTCTTTCCTTGGAAATACCACAAGCCCCAGAAAAACCACCATGAAAGCGACACGCCTATGCTCTTCCCATTTTTTACGATTACCACTACTACATATCTTGCTTTCCGGATTATTGAATCCCCCGATGTGGCCATATCTATGATATATGAAGTGTGGGGGTGCAAAAACCATTTGCCAGATCTGCGCTGTGAACTGTTCTACGTATCTTCAGAGAGTCTAAAAATCTGTGTATAGCTACAATTCTCGGGGCAACCAAGTATTTGTGCCTTAAAGGAACCTCATCTTTTCCGATGTAGCTAGCTATTTCCTCTAATGTTGGGGTAAGCTCAAAGTCTGAAAAATGGAACACGTTATGTGCCGGGTCCCAACATGTCACTAGCGCTTTGATAATATCTCCTCGAGGCACAATCTCTAGCAAACGAGTAAGCCCTTTCAGATATTTCTTGACTTCATCTTGCCCTTCGTCCCCTAAATCGTTCCACCATAGACGTAACTCCAAAGGGATTTTATGCATGTTTGAGAAAGGTTCATTTTGAGTCGTGCTCATCCTGCACATTTATTAAGGTGATTTAATCATTATTTGTCCTAAAAGCGCAGACTGACACTATTCTTTTTATTCAAATTTCTAATTTCAAACAAATCCGGTTTTGCAAATACGGCCTTTCAGCATTTCTGGTGAAGATTTCAGGGCTATGCCCGCAAACCGTTTAAAATGACTCAGAGTGACTGTTCTTGCAAAAACAGCCTTCCGTCGTCCTTTTTGGGGACATTCGGCTTATTTTTCAACAAGAATGGCGTCATCCGACTTATTGGATAAAAATTAAAATTTTGGTATTTTTGGCTATTTTTTGCAAAAGGGGTGGTTGGACCCGATGAGGGTTGCCTACGTATCTCACACCCGGTGAGAATCAAACCAGCGTAGTTCGGGCAGATTAACGAACTATTTTAAAACAAGACTCTTTTTTTTTATTTTTATTTTTGGCATTTCAAAAGCAAATAACAAAACTACAAAAGCAATACTCTTTTTCATTTTCATTTTTCATGGCAAGAAAAACCATTTTTCTTTTCTATTTTTTGAAAACAAGACAAAATAACGACTCTTTTTTTCTTTTTTTTTCATTTTTAACAAACAAATAAACAACATATTTTTCCCACACTAAAATAAAGACTCTTTTTTTTTCATTTTCATGGCAAGACAAACTATTTTCCTTTTCCATTTTTGAAAACAAGACAAAATAATGACTCTTTTTTCCTTTTTCATTGTCAACAAACAATAAAACAACCTATTTTTCCCAAACTAAAATAAAGACTCTTTTTCTTTTTCTTTTTTCTGTGAACAATTTCCAAAAATAAAGACTCTTTTTCTATTTTTCCTTTGCTTTTAATAAATTATTAAAAACAAAATATTTCCATTTTTTCATTTTTTTTTCTCGAAATTTCGGCAGAGTTTCGACATCATTTGGGCATCGATTTTTCTAAAACTAAATAATTAATTCTTTACACTGCTATTTCTCTCTTTTTCTCAATTTCACAAAATTTTCGATGTTCAAAAGCCGGTCAGCATGCGGGTCCGAGACAAATAAATGCAACACGTAAAATGCATCATGGTGGTCTTTTTCATATCCGGTTACCTGTCCTAGACGGACCCAACCCCTGTGTTGAGTCCCCTAAGTCATATGCACGTGATGCAAATAAGCGCTCCTACTAGGGATCCGGCATGAAGTCAAGTTATTCTAGGTTCAAAACCTGGGTATGTGTTCTAGACTGTGTACCCGAGCGGACAACTCGAGTCGAGGAGGGGGCTACGTACCGGGAACCAAAAGGCCATCCGGCTTAGTAACTTGTCCGGCCTCTTTCTTATTTCAAGGTATTGACACTAACAGAATAGGGAGTCTTAACCAGTAAGCACATCCCCGGAGGTGAGAAGAGAAGGGTTTCGACATAGTTTATATACTGTTCAGATAATATCAAAGTGGTAAACATTTAGCATATTAAGCATGAAACATGTAGGAAAATCAGATATAACCAAATACAACAATTTATCTTAAGCTCGAATTCTGAACCCTGAACAAAATGTTTTGGGTTCTTATCCCCAGCAGAGTCGCCAGAGCTGTCACACCTCCCTTTTCACTACACCCCGCAAGGGCGTAAAGGAGTTTTTTTCACTTAAAGGACAATCGGAACGGGATTTATTATTAAATTTCAGAGTCGCCGCTTGGGAGATTAATGGTATCCCAAGTCACCGGTTGAATCCCGAACCGAGGAAATTATGACTCTGTTAACAGTCCGCGAACCAGAAATTCGAGTAAGGAATTCTGTTAACCTGGGAGAAGGTGTTAGGCATTCCCGGGTTCCGTGGTTTTAGCATGGTCGCTTAACTGTTGTATTTGCTTTTATCTGATTTTAATACATGCTAGCTTGTGTGCTTTTTATTTATAAACCGCTTTTATCATCATTTATTTTAAAAGAATTGCGACGTCGTGAAAACGCATTTCCAACCACGTCGCAATCAATGCACCCGTGGTTGTCAACGAATTTCGATTTCGTTGAGATTTGGATTTGCGTCGCATCAATGCACACCCGAGTTTAAGAAAGTAATTTAATTAAGTCGCGCCTAAAGATTCTAACGTAATATTACTTTGGGGAAGACCGTAAAATTTACTAAACGGCCCTCCCAAATTCTAAGTATTTTAATAACCATTTATTGAGGGCCCTGCCTTTTGTATTTCATGTGGCGAGGCTCATCTCATCATTTTATTAAAAGGCCAAACTAAAAATGACTACGATTTTCTATTTTGATTTGTCTCTAAATAAAATAAAGAAGTCTAGTTGATTATTATTGTGAAAAGTAAACACATCTTACCAATTAGGCAATACCGAGCCAATTATCTTCCTGGCCTTGGGCTTAAACAACCCAATCCACACGAGACTGGCAGACTGGATAGAATTTCCCCAATAAACCAAATGTTGGGCCTAAAATCAGCCCAGGTCGAACAAAGCTGGCTGGACCTCGTGAGAGAGGTTGAGGGATCGAGTCCCTGAATGTTCCACTCGAAATCAGATTTAATGGCCATCACACGCTTGCAACTCCAATGGTGTTTCTGATTTTAATTTTTTAACAGAAGAGTGCTGGACGAAAATGTATACTATCTATACTAAAGCTTTTGCTAAATAACCATGAATTCAACTAATCCAAAATAACTAATTACTGTCACTAACTAATTGCCTATTACGAAACTAACCATTATGGCAGAACAAATCGAATGTCAAAACAACTTCATACTAATATTATTTGTTTAACTACTGGCCACTTCATAGCATTTACTAAAAATGGACAACAACCTAGATGCGTGATTCAATAACATAGGGCAACCAAAGGTTTTCAAATTGATTCAAGCCATTCTAAAATATTGTTAATACTCAGTCTCTAGTTCCCAAGTATATACAACCATTAATCAATTGTCTATTACAACAAAGTTCTCTTCAATTACATGTATATCATTCATTTAAACAGAACTACATCACATATGAGAATTAAACAGATGTCAAATGAAATCAGCAACCAATTCGAACATATTTATTCATTTGATCTTCAATCCAAATTACACAGATCCCTCGTAGTTCATACAAGGCCAAGGAGAATACCTGGAAGTAGAAACGTAATCAAAAGAAAGAGAATAGGTCAGCTACAACAAGTAATCAGCAGCAACCAATAGAGATAACCACAGACCATCTAGAGCCAGTCTAAGAGTTCAGAAGATATTTTGAAATTTCACACATAAAAACCAATCCAACTGCAGCACCCAAATCGAACAGAACACACTCAGAAATACCACCACAATTACAAATCCAATAACTAATTCCAAATATGGCTTGTTTAAACTCAGAAGCCACTCGAAATTGAACCAGGATAGATGCTGAACTTCAACTACCAGAACTTGAGATAATAATGCAACCCAAACTAACTAAAATTGGAAATTAACTAAGCACAATATTTGTTTTTGATTTTCAGTCATTTCTATTGTTTTTTTTTTGGTTTTTCTTTTGAAGAAACTAGGACCTAAAAGCAATTTTTTGAACTGAAAATTGAATTCCAGATCTGGGGATTGAAGAGTACTTTTGGGGAATTTTTTTTCTGGCTCGAGGAGGGGACCCTCCCTAAGGCATCAAAATGCCAATTTATAGGCATCACAAGCATGATCAATCAGATTTTTGAATTCTTTTTTAGTCCTCCTTTAATTTCAGTTTAGTCCTCTTATTTCTAACTTGCTACTCAAGTAAGTGCCCTTATTTGGCTAAAAGCTACACTAAAGTACTATTTTAGAAGGCCCTAGGGTGTTCTTTACCCATACAATACCTATACTACCCTTTCTTTTGTTTTGCAATTACCATTCTTAATAAAATCACCCCTTTCCATGCCTAAACTACCCTTATTTACCACCTGAAATTACTAACCTCAGTTAACTACAACAAACCCCCTACCCTTAGCTGAAATCTAACTAAAATTAACTAAAAAGATATTTATTCAGCTATATCTGACCAGGTTCACAACTCTAAGACTGAATATCAAAACTGAATTAAACTACAAATTAATCCTAATACATACTCTACCAAACCATTAATCAAACGAAAGTAATCATCAACATTAGAATAGACTAGACTAACAACTAAACACAGAATCATCAAACAATAAGAAAGAAATAAACAGAAAAAAGAAGAACATAATAAAACAGGCCTGGAAAAATCAAAACAGGAATCAATCATGAATTAAGCTAACATTAATACTACTGCATTCAAACTAATAACTACTATTATTTATTAACGATATTAAAGTATGATCGTTTAGACAACTAATCCAGCTAACTAATTAAGCTAACGATAAATCAAAGCCTAAGTCTTATTATTAACTGAAATGGACTGAACTAAACACAAATCAAGCTAATATAACAGGATTAAACTCAAATAGGTATGAAATCAGAGTTAACTACGAACGACTTCCAGAAATCAACCAAATTAAACGGAGAAGAAGAAGAAGGAAAAATTAAACTAAAATAAAATCAAAGCACTGAAGAAGACTTAATGTAAAGATCACCCGACCAAGAAAATTTCCCCAAAACAAGTTGAATCCGCATAAACCCTAGATTTGCAATTCACCCAATTTTCTAGGATTTGATAGGTTTGGGTTAGGAATTAGGGGTGAAGGAAGTCAGGGGAGGGTAGGGTGCGAGTTTGGTGTAATTGGGATAACCTTGCATCTTGGACGGAAACTATTCTATTTAAGATTCGACGACATCCAACCAGATTCGAGATAAGCCGTTGTGGGGGTTGTGTAGAGGAGGTCAAGACGGTCTTGGGGTGTTATTTTGGTGTCGTTTGGATAAGGTAGTGTCATGGCCGGAGCTTCTTTTGATCCAAGATTTGATAACCTGGGGTGGGTTTTGAAGAAAGTTGACAACGGATTTGGATAGAGGGAGGGGAAGAGGGTTCAGGGTGTTATTTTAGGGCTAATCGGAGACGGGCCGCCGCCGTGGATGATTTCCGGCAGCGGCGTTACATTCTCTGTATAAGGGATGTTGGAGACGATGGGTTTGGGGGGGGGGGGTACGGTAAGATTCGGACAGTCTTATACTGCTAAACCTAAGACACTTCTCGTCCGTTGGATCAGAGATCAACGGTTAGGATCGATTCATGGAACGACGTCGTTTGGATTTCTGAAGATTCGGACCGGTTGGGCGTAGGAATTGGGCTTGTAACGGGCAACCGCTTTGGGCCAGCGGATTTGCAATATGGACAGCCCAATTACAAGACCCCCTTTTCCTTGTATTTCTTTTCTTTTGTTTTATTTTACAAATTGTTTTCCTCTTTTTTATTTCCTTTTTGTTTGTTTTTTCCATTTTATAAATTTGTATATTTTTCTAATTTTATAAAGATGCAAAATTAACATAAAATCCTAAAATATTTCAAAGCAAAAACTAATTAACTTTTAAAATTGTTTAAAAACTATTCCATGACAAATTCTCAATTAAAACAATTAAATGCAAAAGTGAACTATTTTTTGTGATTTTTCATGTTTTGTTCTAAAACAACTTAACCCCTAATTAACTAAGATATGAAATTAAATCCTAAATGCAAATGCATATTTTTGTATTTTCATATGCACAAATAAAATGCAACCAATTAACACAAAATTCACAAAAATTGTAAAATAATAAAGAAATTATTTTATTTGAATTTTGGGAATAATTTGCTTAGGGCAAAAATCACGTGCTCACAACGTACATGCCGTAAATTATTTGACTCAAGTAAGTAAGAAGAAGCTGAAATTTTATTATTATTTTCAACAATCATTACATTCAGCTTAAAAAGGCCCTCGGTGAGGTAGTCTTTTTTTACAAACATTTTATTTTTACTTATTACAATCTTGTCGGACACAAAAATGCACTTAAAACCTTGCTTAACAAGAAGTCCAGCAGAGACTAAATTCTTCCTAATCTCGGGAACATGAAGGACGTTGTTCAAAGTCATGACCTTGCCAGAAGTCATCTTGAGAAATATCTTCCCATATCCTTCAATTTTTGCTGTAGCAGCATTTTCTATAGAAAGCATCTCTTCGGGTCCAGCAGAAGCATATGTAGAAAATGCTTCCCTCACAGCACAAACATGGCGAGTGGCTTCAGAATCAATCCACCACTCATTAGGATTTTCTGCCAGGTTGCATTCAGAAAGCATAGCACACAAGTCATCAACATCATCATGATTTTCTACCATGTTTGTTTGACCTCGTTTCTTGTCTTTCTTCGGAGCACGACACTCCATAGATTTGTGTCCGGATTTTCCACAGTTATAGCAGTTTCCACTGAACCGCTTCTTGCTTGGTGTCACGACCCCAATCTCGGTCGTGATGGCGCCCAACACAACTGCTAGGCAAGCCCGACCATTTACACTCTCATCCCGAGCATGAAGCTCAAATCAATTACTTGAATATTATTATCAACAATAAAGCTAAATGCTTAACTGATAGATAGAAGTTAAACTGAATAATCTCCCAAAGATCTGGGGTCACGAGTCTAGAGCCTCTAA
>MU764849.1:0-12973 GCA_026770625.1 Nicotiana glauca
AACCCAAAGGGACCCCATTTATGATGGCTCCAGTTGTATTCTGATTTGTGCTCATTCTGCACATTTATTAAGGCGATTTTAGACGAAAGGAAAGCCTTTTTTTTGACTTAAAAATGAATAAAACTACTCTTTTAAAGACAAGACAGGCTGGCTTTTTTTTAAAATGCGGCTTTTCAACACTCAAAATGAAGGTTTCAAAACTGCTGGGGTTAACCCATCATAGTATTAAATTTGACCAAAGGTGGTCGTTTATGCAAAGTTAAACTCCCGATATCCCGTTCGGCCGTACACTTGTCAAAAAGGCTACATTTTGAAAAAGGGGAGGTTGGAGCTGATAAAGGTTGCCTACGTATCTCATCTCCGGTGAGAATCAAACCAGCGTAGTTCGGGGAAGTTAACGAGCTATTAAAAATAAGACTCTTTTTCATTTTTATTTTTTTGGCATTTTTAAAAGCAAATAACAAGACTTCATTCAAAAGCAATATTCTTTTGTTCGTTTTCATTTCTCACGGCAAGACCCACTATTTTTCTTTTCTATATATATATAAATTTTGAAAACAAGACAAAAATAAAGGATCTTTTTTTTTCTTTTTCCATTTTAAACATAAAGCCTATTTTTCCCAAAATAAGGATCTCTTTTTCTTTTTCTGTGGACAACTTCCAAAATAAAGACTCTTTTTTTTAAAATTTTCCTTTTCTTTTAGTAAAACAAAACATTTCCAGAGTTTCGACAGCATTTCGGCGTCGGTTTTTTCTAAAACTAAACAATTAATTCTTTACACTGCTATTTTCTCTTTCTCAAAATTTTCGATGTTCAAAGCCGGTCTGCATGCGGGACCGAGACAAATAAATGCAACACGTAGAATGCATCACGGTGGTCGTTCATATCCGATTACCTGTCCTAGACGGACCCAACCCCTGTGTTGAGTCCCCTAAGTCAAATACAACATGATGCAAATAAGCGTTCCTACTAGGGATCCGGCATGAAGTCAAGTTATTCTAGGTTCAAAACCTGGGTGTGTGTTCTAGACAGTGTACCCGAGCGGACAACTCGAGTCGGGGAGGGGGCTACGTACCGGGGACCCGCGGGATCGTCTGGCTTTGTAACTTGTCCGAGCCCTTTCTTATTTCAAGGTATGACACTAACAGAATAGGGAGTCTCAACCAGTAAGCACATCCCCGGAGGTAAGAAGAGAAGGGTTCGGCACAGTTTATATGTACAGTCAAAAAATATCAAAGCGGTAAAAACATTATTTTGCACATATAGCATGAAACATGTAAAAAATCAGATAATATACACTCCAAATACAACAAATATACCAAGCTCGAATTCTTGAACCCTAAACTGGTGGTTCTGGGAAAATTCATCCCCAGCAGAGTCGCCAGAGCTGTCACACCTCCTTTCGGAGCTACCGCACCCCGCGAAGGGCGTGGTAAAAGGGAGTTTTTCCAATTAAAGGACAATCGAAACGGGATTTATTATTAAGATTCAGAGTCGCCACTTGGGAGATTTATGGTGTCCCAAGTCACCAATTTGAATCCCGAATCGAGGAAAAAGTTGACTCTGTATTACAGTCCGCGAATCAGAAATCCGGATAAGGAATTCTGTTAACCCGGGAGAAGGTGTTAGGCATTCCCGAGTTCCGTGGTTCTAGCACGGTCGCTCAACTGTCATATTTGGCTGATTTATCTGTTTTTATAACATGTTTTAACTTATGTACAAATTTTAATTTTTAACCGCTTTTATTATTATTATTATTATTTTAACAAAGAATTGCAACGTCGTGAAAATGTATTTCGGACCACACCGTACCAGTACGCCTGTGGCCTTTAACGCATTTCGACTCTGTTGAGATTTGGATTTTGGCCACATAAATGTGCACCCGAGTTTAGGGAAATAACTTATTAAAGGCGCGCCTAAAGCGACTAGCGTATCATTATTTTGAGAAGGCCGTAAAATTAGCTAAACGGCACGTCCCGAAACCTAAGTATTTAAAGTAACCATGTACTGGGGGGCCCGCAATTTATTTGGCGAGGCTCGTCTTATTTATTATTTAAAGGCTAATAAATTGCTTTTGGTGTTTATTATTTTAAAGAGAATTTGCAACATCGTGGAAATGTATTTCGGACCACACCGCACCAGTACGCCTGTGGCCTTTAACACATTTCGATTTCGTTGAGATTTAGATTTGGGTCACATAAATGTGCACCCAGGTTTAAGAATGTAATGTTATTAAAATACGCGCCTAAAGAGTCTAACGCATTATTATTTTGGGGAAGGCTGTGAAATTCGCTAAACGGCTCGTCCCGAAATCTAAGTATTTAAATATATATTTTTATGAGGGCCCCGCAACTTATGCATTTTTATTTGGCGAGGCTCGTCTCATTTTTATTTTAAAAGGGCAAACCTAAAGCAACTACGATTCTCTATTTATTCTTGTCTCTAAAGATAAAGAAAATGTCCTAGTTAATTATATATTTATAAATTCGGTCTGCAAGTTCAAGTCCGGGTCCAAATAAAAGGAGGAACCTTTTAATTTGAACCTGCTACCTAACTCAAAACTCAAACTTATATTATTGCTTAAATCCTGAATTAAACTCTATCATCCAAACCCAAATAACAGTAGCCCCCAGGCCTTGGTATAGTCCCTTGGAAGGGCCATATTTGGGCCCATCATGAGTAAATATAGGCCCAGGCAACTATAGTGCCTCAGGCCAAGATCGGACCCCCAGGCGTGAGCAGAAGAACAACCCAGGAGGCTGTGATACCGGGATCGAATCCACACCACGACAGTAATGGAGCAATTTCAAAGTAATGGAGTATTTTACAATAATTACACCCTAACCAATTTTAATTCATGACCTAGGAACCAACATGTGACAATATGAACGTCTATTTAATCTAACACAGATTCACCATTGTAAACAGAGGTATTGGGATTTCGGAATTAGATTCTAGTTACTAACACAAGCGTACATCACAAATTCCCCAACTCGATATCCAACTCAAATCATTTACTTGTTTAAAAATATAAGCTAACAAATGCACTGAATTTACTAATGCTGATACTATTCTGGTCTTATCACTCCAAAGTTCATAAGTTGAGGAACAAAACACAGCCTAACAGTTGCATCAGTCTAATTATACATTCAACAGCAATCCACATGACATTAGTGATTGAACTATCTAAAAATACAAATCAGTAGAACAGTTAAATCGAACTTAAGCTTCAAGTCTTCATGTATATATCATGCTCAATGTTTTCCAGCTTACAAATTGTGAAGGATACAGCTGTGTACCTGAGTTTTAACAGAAAAAATGAGAGGGTGGAAATTAGTAACAGCTCAGCAGTAAGCAAACAACAAACAACCAGCAGCTTATACCACAGCAAGAATAACCCAGCAACCACAGTAGTAGAAACCCAGGAAACAGAGTCAAAAACCAAGCAGACAACCAGGACACTCGATGAAATAGTGTAGATAACTAACTAGCAAACCAGGAAAAACCCAACTGAAAACCCAGCAGCAACAAAACAAACACTGGCAGAATGCACAGTAAATCAGAAGCCAAAGAAAAATGGAACAGTTTTTATCCTGTTCTTTAACACTGCAATCGAATCCCTCTCAAACTCCCTGAACTTTGTGTAATAAATCAACCTATATTGCTAACCGATTATCTAGCTTCTTGGAGTAAGAAGCCAGCCTCTATTACTCGCTATATCTCTGGAGTTTTTATCTTCAAAATCCAGCCTCAGACTCTATCCAAATTCCAACTAGAACTCCCCTTAGAACTCCCTTAGAACTCTCCTAGAACTCTCTCAGAACTCTCCTGGAACTCAAGTTTTCAGCAATGTCCTCCCCCTTTAATCTCTATGGCCTGTCACTTATATAGCCAAGCTGAACCCAGCCCCTGCAGTCTCTTTTTAATTATTTTAAACTAAACAGAACCCCATATTATTCCCCTGCTTTCCCACCTTCAGTTGTCTAAGTATGGCTCTACTTATTAAATACTGCTGAAGTGCGGAAACTACTGGGATGCCCTGCTGTTCCCATTTTTTAATTGTCTAAGTATGGTCTTTTCCTTATTAAATAATCCTTCTGATGCCCAAGCACTAATAAGGGTCCTGCTGTAACAGCAGGTTCCACTAGTTTCAAGGGTTCCGTAGATCATGGGTTGCCCTAGTGGCTCAAACATGCTCAGGGTGGCAGTTCACTAAGTCTTTTTGGAATTTCTGTCTAAATCCAATACAGCTATAACCAAATCAGATTCCTAAGTTCAAACATAGACAATATAATTCTAATTCAAACAGCGGCTCGGATAGAATTAATCAGTATCAAACAATAATGCCACATTGTTCTAAACAAACAGACCCCACAACTAGTCGACGATATTTATTCGAATCAATTACATGTAATCGATAACAAATAATCGACAACAAATCAGTAATTCACACTTCTTGGGTAGAACAGGGAATCAAAACATGAGTCAAATACTTTACGACCTCAAAACAAATTAAACGCATAGTGCAATCACAGTAAATATCATTAACGAACACACCCAGAAGAAATCGACCAAATAAAGGGTCTATTGAAGATGGACAAAAATTTTTAGCAAAATCGGAAAAGACAAAAAATGATCACACAATTAACAAACAAATAAAAGCTAGAAGAAGGAAACAGAAAATACCTTGAGAAAGCTCAGAAATCCGAAATCAAATAGACTTGGGACCAATTCGGACTTTAAAACTTTTTTGAGGCCCAAATGGGATTTAATCGAGTGTTCTCAGGTGAGAACATTTCGACTAAAGCCCGTTGAGACCTCAAAAAAAATCCTCAGACAGGCTCGAACTCTTTCTAGAGTTCTTGAGGCTCAGAGTGGGGTTCGAGGGGTTTGGGCTAGATTCGAACGCAACCAATGTTGGTGTGGTTACGAGGGAGGTCAGAAGAGGACCGGGTGTGAGTTTGGGGCCGAGTGGAGGCGGCGCCGCCACCAGGAAGTAGTGGCGGCTATTAGGGTTCTTGACGAAGAATCAAGATTCGAAGCGTCCTGGTTTGGTTCGAAGGAAAGCAGGTGTGGGTTTGGGGAGAGGGTAGTCTGGTGGCTTCAGGGTGTTATTTTCATGGCCATCAGAGCCGGTTGGTTTTGGATCGAATCTTCGATTGAAGATTCGAGAAACTCCGACTTGTTTCGAGATAAGCCATGTTTGGGGTTGGAATGGGGAGGTCTCAGAGGTGCTATGGTGTAAAAATGGGGGTCATTGGCCTACCGGAGCCGCCGTGAGGCGATTTCCGGTGGGCGGATCCCGGTGGTTGAGGGTGGCGTTACAGGGGGATCTCTAAGGTTAGAGAGACGGGGTGAAATGGGTGTCTGATTTGGTTTTGGGGGGTAGGGTAATGTATTTGGTATATTAGAAATGGCTTGATTAATCAGGGTCGTTGGATGATGGGATCCAACGGTCCCGATTGAATCACTTAACACTAAACGGGGTCGTTTAAGGTGATACGGGGCAGGTTGAGATATGATAACGGGTCGGGCTAGACGTGGGTTATGGAGATGGGACGAGGGCCGTTGGATTTACATGGATTGAACGGCTGAGATGGGTTGTCCTTGAACCGACATAGTTTTGGTGTCATACTACGTCGTTTCGACGGCCTGGGAGACGGGTCTCTTGGACCGGGTACAGGGGTGGCTTGGGCCTGGGTTTTGGTTTAATTTGGGCCTGATTTTTTTGCATTTTTAGCCATTTTTCATCTTCCTTAAATAGCCAACACTAAAATAAATACACTCTATCAAATTAAAAGAGATGAAATCACACACCTATTAATTAACACACAAACAATCAAAGCAAAACTACATATTTTAAATTACTCGATGACAAAGGACGATAATGCATATATATATTTTTTGTGATCTTCTTTTCTAACCACTTTATGGCTAATTAATTCCTAAATGCACGCAACACGTATTTTTTTGTATTTTTAATTAGTTCAAACAAATAAACACACATGCAAGATGGTAACGAAAGGTAACACACAATCCACAAAAGTCAAATGCAACATAAAACTATTTTATTTTATATTTTGGGAGTAATTGCCGTGAGAGCAAAAATCACGTGCTCACAGGAATTAGCAGGTTTAATTGAACAGCCCAGCAATATCAACAGGAACAACAGCAAAATGATTGAAATAAACATTGAATAGCAGCAGATGACTCTACAAGCAACCAAACTCCTTCGAAATTGAACTTAGCTAATTTTTGAATGATCACTGATGTAAACTGACCAAAATTGCCTTTGAATGCCTCTGATAAACTCAAAAGTATAGCAGAATGGGAGAGATTTAAGTAAAACTCAAAAATGAGCTCAATTACCAATGAAACAGTAAAAACTTTTTTGGTTTTTCAGAGATTTCTATTGTTTTTTTATGGGTTTTCTGTTATATCTAAGATCTAGAAAATAATTTGGATTTTTATGAGTTGAAATTCAAAAATCGAAATCAGATCTATGGAGAGGATTTTTTGGGGGGAATTTGGAGGCTGAAAACTTGTAGAAATTTTCAGGGCTGTTTCTCACTTCTTAATCAAGGCATTTGTGATGCCTTTTATAGGCAAAACTAGGGGCCTCAAACAGATTTTTATTTTTCTTTCTAATCCCTATTTATTTTCAGTTTTGGTCCTTCAGTTTTTAACTTGTGTTGCAAGTTATTACCACCTACTTCTTGAAATATTCACTTACACTCCTATTTAGAAGGATCTAGGGAATTCTAACTAAATCTACACATTCTTGTATTTTACTAATTACCCACAACGCCCTTGAATTCATTCAAAATTCCTAAACCAATCTAATCAACTATATCCAATTTTCCTAAAACTAATTATCTTGCAAATGAACACTGAATATCAACTAAACTAAACGTAATTAAACTAACAAAGTACTAATTCAATCAGACGACAATCAAACAATTTCAAAGCAGGTTGGCAACAAAATTGAACTAAAAATCCAGAACAAAAATCAAAATATAAGAAGAACATTCAACTAAAATAATCAATTTAAACTAATCGCAATCAAACCAACACCTAACAATTAGCTAACCAGATGACAAATCAGAGCTAATCTAAATCACGGCAATTAACAGAACACACAGAACTAACCAAAAAGGTTAAACGACCTAAGTCCAAAATTCAAACTAAACTGGAAGCAAAACTAAACAATTGCACAAATGCTCATACCCATAACTGAGACAAAACGAAAGAAATTAGGAAAGAACTCACTGAATTAATTTTAAGTTTGACCTTCGACTGCCTTTTAAAGAAGTTCGAGGTGCAATGAAGTCGAATTCCCCATGAGAGAAGCAAGAAGACTCCGATGTGCTAATTTAAAACCCATGAAGCGACTTGGGGTTTTGACTGATTTTTGGGCTTTGAAAATTCGAAGTGTTCAGTCACGATTTGAGGAAGATTTCTGATGGATTTGTGATGAGGAGATGGGGGAGGCTTGGTGGTGTAAATTTGGGCCAGTTTGGGCAGTATCTTCACCGTGGACGGCGGAGACGGTGGCATTTCTTTCGATTATTTTATGACCTCCAGTGGGATTCAAAGGAAGATGAAGGCAGATTCGTAAAGGGGGCGTCAAGGCGGTACAGGGGTGTAATTTTGGGAGCCAACGGAAAAAGTGGCGATTTTTTTGGCAGTGGCGGCGACGGCGTAACAGAGATATACGAGGAGGATAACCTTTTGTCGTTAGGGTTATAGCATATGTTTGGACAATTTTATGTAAAAATGGGGAAGGGTTTTGGGCCGTTAGATCATGGGGAATTAATGGCTCAGATTTAATCCCTGCTAAACGGGGTCGTTTGGTGTGACTGGGGTGGACCGGGTAAAGAATGGTTTTGGGCTGGGGCTAGGCGGGTATTGATTTGGGTTAAAAATAACCTGGGCCAGACGGATTCATTAAAATTGGCCCAATTTAGGGCAACCCTTTCTTCCTTCTTTGTTTATTCCCTTTATTTTCTTTTTATTTCTTTTACAAATTTTTCATTTTGTATTTTATTTTATATTTTTGTATTTATTTATTTTTTGCTGATTCAAGAAAGCTGAAAATAAAACTCACAACCAAATTATACTAAAATTAGATTTCCTAATTAATTACTAATTAAATGCAAATTTAAACTAAAATGCAAAAAGTATCATTTTGTTATTTTCCTCCTATTTTGTTTTAAAACAAATTAATACTAATTATTACTAAAATGTGAAATTAAATCCCTAAATGCAAATGCATATTTTTTGTATTTTCATATGAATTATCATGAAACAATTAACACAAAATTCACAAAAAATTATAAAATAATAAAGAAATTATTTATTTGGAATTTTGGGATTAATTTACTTTAGGGAAAAAATCACGTGCTCACAGCTGCCCCTCTTTGTTGGAAACACGGAGAGTTTTTGTGCAAAGACAAGTGAGCGAAAATGAGAAATTTTTGCCCGTTCGCATATTCCGTGTGAAGCATTTTTGAAAGGGCTAACCGCACCCTACTTCAGAGGTTGCATATATATCCTGGGCTAAACAGGAATCAGGTCAGTGTAGTTTGGGATTGTCTGGTAGCTGGGACTACTAGGAGCTGTGATTTCACTATTGTTGCTGCTGTTACTGCTCGCTGACCTCCTTATTACACCAAAAGGAAAATCAAATCTAAGCTAGCTATGCCTATTAACTATGAGTTACAAGATTCCTATCTATAATTCTCTTGAAACTTGATCTTGAGTCTTAGCTGATTCTGCTGTGGACCCTGATCTGAATCTTGATACTCGTAAGTTGTAAGTTTTGTTTCTTTCTGCAGCATTGGATCAAAACGGGATCAGCGGAGCTTGTGACTTTAATCAGATTTTTGAGCAATCTGCACCCTTGCTTGCTTCGCATTTGATTTTATTTCATTTTTATCTTTTCTTCTTTTCTTGATTCTGGATTGAGACTCATTCCATTGGTCATCTCGCACCTTGTGTCTTGAGGTCAACCTGCTTAAGGTACCAAAACAAACAAACGAACGAAATTTTCTGCCCCAGTTTTCACTAGGAAAATTTCATGAGTTAGTTGTGACACATATCTAAGTAATTAAATCAGGATTGTGTATCTCTGTGAATGAATCCAGGTAATGCTAGAAGATGACCGGGTCATGCCGGAAAAAGAAAAGTGTCTCGGGTTATGCCAGGGAGATCCTCGAGTTATGCCAGGATTTGGAAAGAAAATGCTCCTTATGCCAGGGAGATCCTCGGGTTATGCCGGGATTTAGAAAGAAAAAGGCTCCTTGGGTTATGCCAGGGAGGTCCTCGGGTTATGCCGGGATTTAGAAAGAAAAAGCTCATTGGGTTATGCCAGGGAGATCCACAGGTTATGCCGGGATTTGGAAAGAAAATGCTCCTTGGGTTATGCCAGGGAGATCCTCGGGTTATGCCGGGATTTGGAAAGAAAAACTCCTTGGGTTATGCCGGGGAGATCCTCGGGTTATGCCGGGATTTGGAAAGAAAATGCTCCTTGCGTTATGCCAAGGAGGGGATCCTCGGGTTATGCCGGGATTTGGAAAGAAAAAGCCCCTTGGGTTATGCCAGGGAGGGATCCTCGGGTTATGCCGGAATTTGGAAAGAAAAAGTCCCTTGGGTTATGCCATGGGGGGATCCGCAGGTTATGCCGGAATTTAGAAAGAAAAAGCTCTTTGGGTTATGATTTGTTTTTCTCTTGGGGTTTTTATCTTGATTTATTTTCTTCTTCTTCTTTTTCTCCTTCTTTTCTTTTTCCTCTTCCTTTTTTTTACTTTTCCAAAACGTATGAAAGAATTTCGGGAAAATTCCCTTTCTGGTCGATTCCCTGTTGTAAAGCTATTTCAGTGCTTGCGCATCTCATTTCTTTTGGATTGCGCCTGCATTCTTGCATGGTTGCTTTGATTGCACCTGTTTTCAACAAAGAACAATTTGCTAGTTTGAAATGGTGGTTGGTTTTGTGTCCTTGATCATCCCAATCACTTGATCCCGGCCCCATTTCCGTTGAGATGTTTGCTGCTTGTCGGCCTCGAGGGTGAATCTCTTTTCAAACCGACTGGGTTCAACTCTCAGGGTTTTATTATGACTCGCCCGTGTGGGCTCTGTCCTTTTCACTTATTCTGCCTTTGGGACCTTTGTTTTTGACTTTCTTTCTTTTCAAATGCCTTTGCTTTGAGAACATCAAACACTATGGTCAGTCGGGATCGGCCTGATGCACTCGCTGAGGCAGGGCATTTTCTTCGACTCTAACCAAAGGGAGCTTGATAGAACCAATCCTGCCACCTTTCCTTGTAATAATTTCGGAATCAGTGCTAAACCGAAAGGGATTCAAGGAAGAAATATACAAAAGGCAAGCAAATGAGTTTAAAGAGAAGTGTCCCTTTAGGGGGAAAAGAAGGACTTATCTGGGGTGTGCATGCTGACTTCAAATGAATATGACATGCTTCTTGGACTGGACGCCCAACCCACACAAACTTTCCAGCTTCTCGTGAACCCATTGATCCGCATTTCAAAACTAGGGAATCTTGCCAGGACTCTTTTAGTGATGAGATGTCTTCTTTTCGTCCAACAGCGCCCTTTGCGGGTTTTCGCCAATCGACCTCTCTTATTTCTCTTCTCACCGTCGACCGATAGTGCTCTTTGCGAGTTTTCACTAAGCGGACTCTCTCATTTCCATTTTCTCTACTCACTATCGCCTTATGGTACCCAAAGGTTTTCATCGATAGGACTCTCTTATTTTATTTCTCTCAATTTGAATTATATCAGATTCCAACAATGACGTTTTCCACTTCCCTGCCTTTGCTAATTGATCGGAAGGACTTGGACCAGGTTTTTGAGGTAAAAAGAATTTTAGGCGGAACTACAACTTTGGAACCATTTTGGCGGATTCATGGCTGAACCATTATATCATCTTCCCCAGTTTCAATTTTTGGGGAAATTGGAATTTTGTTTTGGTGTGACTGAACCTCAGGGAGAGGCTGCCTACGTACCCTTTCGGGATCAAGTCAAACGTAGTTCAGACAAATATTTTTTCTTGTTTTTGTTTTTGTTTTCTTTCTTTTTCTTTTCCTTTTCTTTTTATGTTCTTTTTTTTTCGTCCTTCCGGGTTCCAAATAGGGTAATCAAAGAAACGGAACCGGCTCAAAGGGTTTACGAAGGATTGATAGTGTTTGGGGTAGCTGAAAGAAAAGCCTTCGTCATGTCAATTGCNGTCAATTGCACAAAAGCCATCACCCCAGGAGGTCTAGACATAGTACCTTTTTACTGCATCCGCATTGACTGCTATTTCAGGATCATTTCCTTCAATGTCTCCTAGATACACTACTCCTTTTGGCAAAATCTTTCGGATTATGTATGGACTTTTCCAATTGGGGGCAAACTTTTCTTTTGCTTCTTGGTGACGAGGGAGAATGCGTCTGAGCACGAGCTGTCCCACTTCAAAGTTCCTGGGACGTACTTTCTTGTTATAGGTGCGGGTCATTCTTTGTTGGTGTCACACCTCCTTTTGGCGCGCCCCCCATTTCGGGGGAGTGTATAAAGGCGTTTTTCCAGTTTAAGTGACAATATTCGAAACAGGATTATTTTATTTATTTCAGAGTCGCCACTTGGAATAAATTAAAGCGTCCCAAGTCACCGATTTATTTAAATCTCGAATCGAGGAAATTTCGACTTTCCAAATGAAGTCTGCGACCCAAAAATTCTAAGTAAGGAATTCTGTTGACCAGAGGGAAGGTGTTAGGCACCCTCGAATCCCGTGGTTCTAGCACGGTCGCTTAAGCTATTATAAATGGCCTAAATATCTGATTTTTAAAACATGTTATAATCTACGGGCTTTCGATCAATTTTAAATCGCCTTTATTAAATAAAAAAAACTACACATTTAAACTTTTAAACAGAACGGGTCTAATCTCAACTTGGACCCAGGCCCAAATGAACATGCAAGCCAAATATGTGCCTAGGTCATTTATTTAGCTCATACTGGCTAGAACGGTTACCAAAGCCCCAAAACATTTTTTTTTTATTTCGTGTAAAGCAAAATGTCCGTTAAAAATTATTTCTAATTACTCTATGGAAGTGATAATGCATGAGGTGATTCCGATTTTAGCTAACTTTCTACCAATTAATCAAAAAGGCATTTGATTCCAATGAAAACCCTTTTGATGGAAGATGAGCATTTTTCTATCTTCTGATTTTTACATACATCCTAACTTCTCTTGTCAAAACTAGATTGAAAATATTTATTCACGCGTGACCTATTAAATTAGGACAAATGATTGGTAAAAGGCTGCAAAATAATAAGGAGACTAATGCTAAGTTACAAAACTAATTCTAACGGTTCATCATTGGGGTGTGAGGCTATCTACTTGGAACTCACCATTTTTATTTAAAAACTTAATTAATGCAAATTTCGAACTAAAAATTAAGCTACTATCAATGTTGACAGAATTGACATGCTATCAAAAAATACTAACTCAGTTCTACAGTCAGTGATTTAAATTGAAACATACAGTAATCTAAGTTATCCAAATATACTTCATAACTAACAAATGTACATAACAAAATTAATCTGATTATGAAATAAATAGGCAGCGATCCAGGCATGTAAACCCAGTAAGCATTCTTAGTTCAAACTTCAATTCACGTCTACACCAACATGAGTTCGGAACTTTGTACCTGGAATTGGACAAACAGAAATGAAAGAGGGAGAGATCAGTAGCAGCCCAAACACAGCAAGCAAAACAGCAACCCAGCAACAGATAAAGAATCCGGCGGAATAAATCCCAGCAGAACCAGTAGGAAATTCAAAGATACCAAACAGCAATACCAACACCAGAAACTCGAGTGTACCACCAAAAATATCGAACAGAATTTCCAGCAACGGAAAGATGAACTCGAAAGTATACTTGACAGTTAAAATTGAAACCCTCTTTAGTTCTTCAA
>MU764853.1:10145-37222 GCA_026770625.1 Nicotiana glauca
CACTATGCTTGAAATCGACAACCATGCTCAATTGATGGTTGGAGCTAGAGCAAATCATTACACCCACGGTGAAACAAATAACACATACCACGCAAACCTGATAGAACATAATCCAACTCACCTCGCCACTCAACCCGTGGCATTTCCAGCATAGCCCATAGCAAAATAGTTCAGAATTGCCCTACGCTAAGACAATCGGTCTAAATTCTGACATTGATGGACGAAGAAGACGCTGAAAAGATAGCCTTTACCACACCCTGGGTACATATTGTTATAGAGTCATTCTGTTTGGTTTGAAGAATGCTGGGGCGACCTACATGAGGGCCATGACCGCCATTTTCCATGATATGATGCATCAGGAAATAGAAGTATATGTGGACGACGTGATCATCAAGTCCAGATCCCGGGATGACCATGTTCGAGATTTGAGGAAATTATTTGAACGGTTGCACAAGTTGATCTGAAGTTGAACCCTACCAAATGTGCATTTCGGGTCCCATATGGTAAACTTTTGGGCTCTATAGTCAGCAGGAGAGGTATCGAGTTAGACCCAACGAAGATAAAGTCTATCCGGGATATGCCTCCTCGGAGAACCAAGAAAGATGTAATGAGCTTGTTGGGTAGATTAAACTATATCAGCCAGTTCATTGCTTAACTGACATCCACATTTGAGACCATATTCAAATTATCGAAAAAAGATGCAGCAGTCAAGTGGACAGATGAATATCAAGAACCCTTTGATAAGATCAAAGAATATCTGTCAAATCCACCAATCTTGGTCCCACCAGAGACTGGGAGGCCTCTTTTCTTGTATTTGAAGGTCTTCGAAAATTCTTTCGGCTGTGTCCTCGGATAACACGATGTAACCGGGAAGAAAGAACATGCGATCTATTATTTGAGCAAGAATTTTACCAGCTATGAAGCTAAGTATACTCTATTGGAAAGAACCTATTGTGCTTTGACTTGGGTCGCTCAGAAGTTGAGACATTACTTGCATGCCTACACCACCCACCTCATAACTAGGTTGGATCCTTTGAAATACATATTTCAGAAATCGATGCCCACAGGGAGATTAGCGAAATGGCAGATTCTGCTAACTGAATTTGACATAGTCTATGTCACTCGCACGACAATGAAAGCTCAGGCATTGGCAGATCATTTGGCTGAAAACCCAGTTGATGATGAATACCAACCATTGAACACTTACTTCCCAGATGAAGAGGTAAATTCAATAGAGGCCATCTCTGAAGACACACATGCTTGGAAAATGTTCTTTGATTGGGCGGTAAACATAAGAGGTGTAGGAATTGGGGCAATCTTGATTTCAACCACTGTTCAGCACTATCCGGCCACGGCCAGGATTCAGTTTTTCTGCACAAACAACACCGCTGAATATGAAGCCTGTATCATGGGTATGCATATGGTAATTGACCAAGATGTTGAAGAGTTATTGATTATGGGAGACTCAGATCTGATAATCAGGCAAGCCCAAGGAGAATGGGAAACTCGAGATGTTAAGCTTATCCCCTATCGACAACATTTGGAAGATCTTAGCAGGCGGTTCAAATCGATAGAGTTGAGGTACATCCCTCGGTGTCACAATGAACTGGCTGATGCACTTGCCACTCTAGCCGCGATGTTGCCCTACCCAGGCAATGCTCACATTGATCCCTTGGAAATCCAAATCAGGGAAAGGCATGGCTATTGTCATACGGTTGAGGTAGAGCCAAACACCCAACCATGGTACCACGACATCAAAAGGTTTCTGAAAATGCAAGAATATCCAGAGCAAGTAGTGGGGATCAAAAGAGAACCATTAGACAACATGCAAGTGGTTTTCTCTTAAGTGGTGATGTCTTGTACAAGAGGACCTCAGATCTCAATTTATTATGATGTGTTGATACTGAAGAAGTCGGAAAGATCATGCATAAAGTACACGCAGGTGTGTGTGGACCTCACATGAATGGGTATGTTTTGGCAAAGAGAATCCTTCGAGCAGGATATTACTGGATAACCATAGAGAAGGACTGCTTCAGCTTTGTCCGGAAGTGCCATCAGTGTCAGGTGCACGGTGACTTGATTCATGCACCTCCAACAGAATTACATCCTATGTCAACACCTTGGCCATTCGTTTCTTGGGGCATCGATGTCATTGGGCCAATTGAACCAAAAGCCTCAAATGGGCATACATTCATATTGGTTGCCATCGACTACTTCACGAAATGGGTCGAAGCCATCAATCTCAAATAGGTCACTAAGAAAGTCGTGGTAGATTTTGTGCATTCCAATGTTATTTGTTGTTTTGGTATTCCTGCGACTATCATTACAGATAATGCTGCAAACCTGAATAGTCATTTGATAGAAGAGGTATGCGAACAATTCAAAATAATAAATAGAAACTCCACTCCCTACCGGCCCAAAGCCAATGGTGTTGTTGAAGCAGCGAACAAAAATATCAAGAAAATCTTGAGGAAAATGATTCAGAGCTCCAGACAGTGGCATGAAAAGTTACCTTTTGCCTTACTGGGATATCGCACTACAGTGCGAACATCGGTAAGAGCCACCCCATACTTGTTAGTTTATGGAACCAAGGTGGTAATACATGCATAGGTAGAAATCCCTTCTCTCCGAATCATCGTTGAAGCAGAGATTGATGACAGCAAGTGGGTCAAGACTCGCCTGGAACAATTGACCTTAATTGATGAAAAGCGAATGACTGCGGTCTGTCACGGGCAGTTATACCAACAAAGAATGGCCCGTACTTACTACAAGAAAGTGCGACCCGGGAATTTTGAAGTAGTTCAATTAGTATTAAGGCGCATTCTTCCTCATCACCAGGAAGCAAAAGGAAAATTTGCTCCTAATTGGAAGAGTCCGTACATTATCAGGAAGATATTGCCGAGTGGAGCGTTATATCTGGGTGATATTGAAGGATATGATCCTGAAGCAGCCGTGAATGCGGATGCGGTAAAAAGGTACTATGTCTGAGCCTACTTTGGTGATGTCTTTGCACAGTTGAAATGACGAAGGCTTTTATTCCCGCTACCCAAATACTATCAACCCTTTTGCAAGCCCGTTGAGTCGGTTCCATTTCCTTGGTTACCCTCTTTGGAATCCAAAAACACCGATAAATAAAAAAAAATAAAAAAAAGACAAAACAAATGATTACTTGAACTACGTTTAACTTGATTCCGAAAGGATACGTAGGCGGCCTCTCTCTAGGGTTCAGTCACACCACACCAAAAATCCAAATTTTCCTAAAAGTGAAACTGGGGCAGATGTTATAATGGTTCGACCATGAGCCCATCGAATAGTTCCATAGTTGTAATCCCGTTTGCAACTCTTTTTACCCAAAACCAAGTGCAAGTCCTTCGGATCAATTGCCAAAGGCGTGAGAGCTGAGAAATATCATTAATTAAAAGCTGATGCATTCTAAACTGAGAGAAATAAAATGAGAGAGTCTTATCGGTGAAAACCTTCAGGCACCATAAGGCGACGACAGTTAAAAATGAGAGAGCCCGCTTAGTGAAAACTCGCAAAGAGCGCTATCGGGCGACGGTGAGAAGAGAAATGAGAGAGTTTGATTAGCAAAAACCCACAAAGGGCGTTGTCAGCCAAAAAGAGGGTATCTCATAGCTGAAAGTCCTAGCAAGGTCACGTTGCTCGGAAATATGAATCGATGGTTTCACCAGAAGATGGAAGTTGGTGCGGGTCGGGCATCCAGTCCAAGAAGCATGTCATGTCCATTTGAAATCGGCATGCACCCCAGATAAGTCCTTTTTCCCCCCAAAAGGGACGCTTCTATTTAAAATTCATTACCCTGCTTTCTGGTTTGCTTTTCTTTGAATCCCTTTCGGTTTTAACTCTGAATTCCGAAACTGTTACAAAGAAAGATGGTAGGACTAGTTGCTACAAGGCTTACCCTCGCAAAAGATAAGAGAAGAAGATGCAGCCTCGGCAGATGTGTTAAGCCAATCCCAACTGGCCAAACATTGAAAAGGAGGGAATGTTAAAGACAAAGGCCTCAAGAGTAGAATCGAATGAAAGCATCAAGCCTTACACGGGCAAATCATCATGGAATCCTGAAAGTTGGGTCTTATCGGCCGGAAGGGGGTCGCACTCGAAAACCAATGAACGACAGAGTTCTCAGTAGAAATGAGGCGGGAATAAAATGATAAAATACGATCAAGGTCACAAAAGCAATCACCGTTTCAAACTAACAATTGATCATTGATTGAGAAATTGAAACAGGCACATGTCCAAAGAAACCGTGCAAGAAGAAGGTGCAACTAAAAGAAAAGAAAACGCGGAAGTGCTGAAGCAGCTTTATAGCCAAATAATGGCGCAAAAGGGAAGTTTCCTCTGTATTCTTTCCTGCTTTTTATCAAAAAGGGAGATAACAAAGACGAAAACCCCAAAAAGAGGATAGTTTAGAATTCTCAAAACAACCTGTTATTTTTCTTAGCCAACATTAGGGCTCCAATCCCTGAGTTGAGCAGCTTTCCTAGCCAATATTAGGGCTCCAACCCCTGAGTTGAGCGCTTCCCTTAGCCGACATTATAGGCTAATGGAACAACACCCAATTGAAAACAATCGAAACATAAGGAAAATCTCGAAACAAGCAAAACTCGAGCCCCGGGCCCACTTCTTGACAAATTATGAAACTCACATTTTCAGAATCCTCATCTTGCCACGAGTCCGTACATATAAAGAACTCCCAATTCGGACCAAAAATGGACCCTCAAATCCTAAATTTAAGATTTCTGCTCCAAGCCCTAATCTCTTGATTTTTTGCCATAATCTAATGAATTTTCAGTGCTAAATCCTTGTTTTTACACCATAACAACATTATTCAAGGCTATAAACTCATACCTGATGGAATCCCCTTCGAATCCTCTCCAAATTGCCCAAAATCCCCTCTTTCCCGAAGTGTAAAAAATGTTTTCTAACTTCTGAAATTCGCTAACACTGACTCCCTTAAACCTTCTGTGATTTTCGCTTCTGCGGTCCCGCTACCGCTTCTGCGGTTTCACTTAACCCACACGACCGCTTCTGCGGTCTTAAACCGCTTTTGCGGAAGCCGCTTCTGCGGTTACCTCGACCGCTTATGCGGTCTCAACTTAAGAACTCAGGACCGCTTATGCGGTCAAACACCGCTTATGCGGTTCCTCTCCTGCGGAATTCTTCCGCTTTTGTAGAAAATCCAGCCCTTCCTCCGGACCGCTTTTGCGATCAATCTGCCGCATCTACGGAACCGCTCCTGCGGTCCTTTTTTCGCAAATGCGGAAATACCAGAAGCTTCAGATGACAGACCTGCTACAACTTCAAAAATTCCCGTTTAACCTTCCGAAATCACCCCGAGGCCCCCGGGACCTCAACAAAAAGCACATACATGATCTAATACATTATTCAAACTTGCTCGAATCATAAAAACGCTATCGTTAACATCAAAATCCTCATTTATCATCAAATCAAAGTCTAAATTTTCTTTAAACTTCCGAAACCAACATTCAATCAAAAACCCATCCAAACGATGTCCAAATGACCTGAAAATTTGCAGACATATCCAAAATCACCTAACGAAGCTACTGCATTTCTCGGAATTCCATTCCGACCCTCTTATCAAAATCTCACCTATCAACCGGAGTTCGCCAAAATTCCAACTTTGCCAATTCAAGCCCAATTCTACACCGGACTTCCAAATTCGATTCCGATCGCACTCTTAAGTCACAAATCATCTTCCGGAGCTCACCGAACCATCAGAATTCACATCCGAGCCCTCTAACCACATAGCCAACTTCCGGTTGACTTTTCTAAAATAAGCTTCCTTCTAAGAGGCTATGTGCCTTATTTTCAACCAAAACCAACTCAATTACACCCAATCACTCTAACACTGATATAAAAACATGAAGCAGCACAATAAGGGGGAAACAGGGCGGTAACTCACGTGACAACGGGTCGGGTTGTCACATTCTCCCCAACTTAAACAAACGCTCGTCCTCGAGCAGACTCAGAGTTGTCCTAGAAGTTCACCAATAGCTGAATGACTTACCATGTCTATAAACCGGGGGTGATCCCACGTGACCCTATCACATATAGGTCCGACAACACAATATAGCTGAATTCTTACAACCCATTTAGTCCATAAACCATAGAACTACATCTCACCTTCTGAAATCTTACACAAGATCAGAACCTCACATTTTTACGCAGACTAAACCCGAACCAGCTGTAATAATGCATACCTGCAACCTCGGCTGCAATCACATAATATACTACATAACTCAAACACATGCAGCGATAACTTTCATTCACAACAGCTGCCCACGACAACCGAATACCGATATAAAATCTCTTGTTAGATAAAGTCTCATTTCAATACCTTCATATACTGCCAACGGCAACTGAAACACGCGATGTACTGAACTCATCTCTCAGATCAACAATTCATGAATCCATTTTCTTCTTGACTGATACCATAACAGATTTTTGGAGCCAAACCTCGATATTACCTTTCTAAACAGCTGAAATGACATATGCTTGCACTCATTAAGGGCTCCAACGATCATCTCGATTATAACACACCACACTGGTGATATGACACCTCAACATCGGCCTAATCCACGATGTGCACAACACAGGCTCCAATAAGAAACGGTCTGAACACACTCAAGTCATGACAACTGACTCAACTAAAGAGCTGTAATTCAAATTCCTCCGTACCATCACAATACAGAAACTGAGATCCCATCTCTTAACATAGAAATAGGGTAACTGAATCCTCCTCGAAAGGTCATAACATCCCGTGGCCTTGCCACAACTCATGATTCTATCCCAACACTATTACCCATGAAGCACCTTAAGTTACCATGCTCAAAACGGTCAGCCATGCACAGATTTAGGTCTGAAATCAAGCAATCAATCACACCCACGGTGAAACAATTAATATACTCTATTGAATCCTGAAAGGACACAACCGATGCGCTATTCGCCGAGCAATACCCAATATGGACTTTCCTCAGAAACCAGGAAGAAGTAGTGCATACAAGGTAACATATAATAAGACCATTTTTTGCATCACACTATTGCGGCATGCAACCCGATCCAGATAACGTACCCGTGGCGGCGTGCCACCCGATACACACAAATAACTCACAAAAAGGAAATGCACATCGGGTCAAATTTGCTCATTACAATAAACATATATAGTCCGATGCTCGGCCACACGAAACGCATCCGAAATGTCCCTCAATACCGGAACTGAATCAATGGTAGAAACCTCTGCACTGACATCTGCCACGAAGGTCCAATTAACAAAGCAATACCTGCCAGCCGCTCGCTGGTCCTTGGGTTACAAACTACCCTGCTAGAACATAATCCGATGCACCTTACCACGCAACCTGTGGCATTTTTCGACATAGTCCATAACACATTAGCCTAGACAACCTGACATTGGGATAACTAGTTTGCAATTGTAATATCATAACCCAAACTTAACATATCAAGCAAGAAAATATCCACTAGGGCTTCGAATTTCCAATAACCGTTAAACGGTACCGATATACATGATATACAACCACTGCATAGGCGGATCACAAGAAATTCTAGTCTCCAACATATATATAATGCCTGATTTACTATGCCTGATCCCGCACTCCGCCATACGAATACATACACACATCAAGCATTCATTCATACCACGAAAGACATTCAGAAATTTCCCTATGCCATCAATAACTCAATCATCACAGTCGATTCAACAAGAGGATACCGCAATACCACCAGATATTATCAGTTTACATTACCTTGCCCTTATGAACATATACCCCCGCCAATCACTAGAATAGCAGTACCATTTTCCTTAATCACCAGAAAGACTGATTCTTAAATTATCTGCTGTTGCCTGCGCTGCTCAAGAATTTTAATGACTTCCCATTATATTATGATCTGATCCAAAACCTTGAACACGCCATTATCAACTTTCCATAACACACCGCATATACTATACCATACTAAGATAACATGGGAACTTCTATCTCTCTCCTGCGCCGCAGACATCGACGCACTCAACTAGTCAAGAACTTTCATGATCCCATATAGGAGAAATTTATTACACACTCCAAGCTTTGCATACCAACAGGAAATATACTCATTTTCAAACCATGGTAAAACACCTCACGGACTCTTTCTTCAAAATTTCATTGCACACGCTAAACTGCCAGGACTGAATCCTTCTACCCACAACGAGCTATGCAACTGCCAGCACTCAAGAGCTTTGCTGCACAATACCTGTAAGACTCATTACTTCTAACACATACCAGGAATTAATCGTATCCTTATCATACCGTTTCGGTTTATTATCAAGCCATTCCATTTATCCCGATTTCCTTTCTGATTTATCTTTAATTTAATATTCTCCTTTACTGTAGCACCACAATACCTCAACTCAGGTTACCACACGAGACTCGTACATAAGACCACACGGTCTAAGACCCATAGGCCACTGAATACTCTCTCAAATGTTTCCCAAAAATACCACATTCTATAATACTCTATTTTGAAGAACCTGTTGTGATTTGAGTTTGTTACCATTACCTTTCAAATACGGATACATAGAATCCCATAATTACATAACATACCACAAGTCTTTGATCTCTTCTAACGAAAATACTATCTTTAGCCACATACACAATTTTAAGACACCTGACTGCTATATGCAACATCTTGAACACCACAAAACCATTCTCGGAAGTCCTTCACCCTTATTCGGCTGTAATTCACCTGTCTTATTGAACAGAACCACTGGTGCCTTGTTAGAACTCTGACACCGTAGAACATGATTCGTTACATATACAAACAACCGTCTTTCTGCTCTATGCATTGAGCATTCTTTATCAACAGCAACTCAAAATATCCTAATATTGCTTCACATCTACGACGCACCATACAACCTTTATCAAAATTTTTCCTTCACACTCGCCATTCTCGGCACAATTTCGGTGATCAGAACTGATTCGCCAACATACTTTAAGATTGAACCAACATAGCACACAACAGTGCAATAAGCTAACCAATAGCAACCTCCCCAACTTGGCTCGAAGCCATATATCAAGGCACTTTTAACCATTCATAGCATCCTTACTCAAATAATGCCACAATGTTATAGTGAGATTAAACTCAAGTCATTTACAAGCTTTGGCGGAGAATCGAATCATCAGAAATCTGAACTCTTCTGCAATTCTTGCATTCATTCACACACAACAGTTAAGCCCACTCTTTAGGTGACAAAATCTTTTCTAAGTCCCAAATTTTTCCAAAATTTTCGACAGAGTTTCCTTTGTAATTTGGCCTATCCACCTGCCAGAGAATCACCAAAACCATCCTAACAACACGTCCACAACTCGACAAGACATCACAATGTATCTCAACAACATTAATCTCAGTACTACACGAATTATACTATCAAAACGGATACATGGACATGCGTCACACCTATTCAAATCATAATACATATGAAATACCTTTCAATTACACATAAGAATCAAACCACCTAAGGACACTCCGCAAGAGATAACCCACCTGCTTCGCCTCAATTTAGTATTTCAGCAAACCTTCCACCATGATACACATAGCACAATCAATTAGTCTTCCTAAGTTTGAACTCATACCACCGCACATAACGCACTTTACCTTTCCACTAAGAGACATGAAAATATTCTCCACGCCCATAGCTCGGGGCTACACAACAGATCACAATAAGAATCGAACACCTACCAGATCACCCATTATCAAGCCGCCATTTCTACAATTAGGGACAATACTGATCATATAAATTCATAATGCCAGCTCGCAAAAAAAATCAGCACCTCGGTGCTCAAGCCATATGCAAAGATCCGGCCTCAAGTCCTCATGACTGGCCCAACATGAACTCACGGAGATTATATCTCGCCCCTCGATCGGGGAATCACAAGCCATCAAGGCACTTACAATACTGAGCGCTCATGTGCGCATACAGACGTGCGGAAGGAATTTCAAGAGTTATATCTCAAGCTGAATCAAGTACGCACGCTAAAAATTCCAAGAATGTGTAGTGTTTCCTAAAGGTTTTGCAGCCTCTCGAGGATAAATACAGTCGTCTCCGTGCCAAACCACGAGACTCTACTAACCGGCTCATGACTCATGAGGCCTAGTAACCTAGGCTTTGATACCAACTTGTCACGACCCCAAACCCGGTCGTGATGGTGCCCAACCCAACGGCTAGGCAAGCCCGACCAAATGTTCTCTCAACCCGAGCTTAGAGCTCATAAACCATTTATTTTAAGTCACTAATAGTGAGGGAAACCAAAATAAACTGATAGTTATAAAAGTATCCCAAAAATCTCATAGAACAACATAACTTCCCAAAGACCTGAGGTCACGAGTGAAGAGCCTCTATTAGAATATCAGTACAATACTGTAAATAAATCTGCAAGTCTGAATGTACGCGGAATAAACAAAACAACAGAGTGATAAGGGGAAATGTCGGGTCCTGCGGACGCCAGGCAGCTACCTCGACGATCTCAAATGAAACTCTGGATCAGCACAAAGCTCAGCTAAGCTTCCAAATACCTGAATCTGCACACATGGTGCAGGGAGTCGAGTGAGTACTTCCAACTCAGCGGTAATAAAAGTAAATAATGCTAAGGAAAAGAAAATCACACAAAGCACTATCTCATTCTTTAAAATACAGAATAACATTTTAGATTTCAGTACACTTTCATGGTATTCCTTTATAACATATCTACGTAGATTTTGAAATCTCTTTTTACATCTCTTCTTTCATTATTAACAGTTCAATACCTGGGTACGACATCAAACAGTGCAAGTCTGCACTCAAGTCAGCCCCTTGGGCTCAGCATTCCTAAACAATTTCCACCAGTGTATCTGGTCAACAAGGCAAATAACATATGTATGCCAGCAATGTATGAGTGCTAAATATCATGCCACGTAGTACAAGTAGAACCAATGCATGAATGCAATGCAATGCACATGACCATGATGATGCGGCGTACAACCCGATCTATTTGGGTGCCCTGACGCTCACTTTAGGGGGTTAAGACTCCGGAGGGGCTCCTACAGCCCAAGCGCAATATCTATATCACTCCTTCTGCGGCGTGCAGCCCGATCCATGCATAGTTATGAATGCATATAAGCCTCTTGGTCATAAATCACATAGCAATTTTTCAGCTAAAATATCAGTAAAATATCAATTAAGTTTTCAAATCTTAGTAAGATGGCTGAGTTTGCAAAATAATATTTTTAAACCTTGGTTCGAGACAAAACATACTCCGTAATACAAAAATAGTGACTTTAATCCCCGAAGGGTCCAAATATTCAGCACGAAGCCCCAAAACATGCCATTCAGTCCAAATCATGATAATTAATATCTTTATTAGGGTGTAAATTCAATTTCAAGCAATTAGGTAGTGTTTTTATTAAGCGGGACGGACCAAGTCACAATCCCCAATGGTGCTCTACCCCACGCCCGTTATCCGGCGTGCAAGTCACCTCAATACAACACTATGATGTGCAAGTCCGGGGTTTCAAACCCTCAGGACATCATTTACAAGTATTACCCACCTCGATCCGGCGAAAACTCTAGCCCGTGATGCCTTTGATCCTCAAACCGGCCTCCACGCGCGTCAAAACTAGCCAAAATCAATACAAACATATCATAATAGGCTAATGGAACAACACCCAATCGAAAACAATCGAAATATAAGGAAAATCTCGAAACTAGCAAAACCCGAGCCCCGGGCCCGCTTCTAGAAAAATTATGAAACTCACATTTTCGGAATCCTCGTCTCGCCACGAGTCTGTACATATAAAGAACTCCCAATTTGGACCACAAATGGCCCCTCAAATCCTAAATTTAAGATTTTTGCTCCAAGCCCTAATCTCTTGATTTTTAGCCATAATCCCATGAATTTTCAGTGCTAAATCCTTGTTTTTGCACCATAACAACGTTATTGAAGGCTATAAACTCATACCTGATGGAATCCCCTTCGAATCCTCTCCAAATCGCCCAAAATCGCCTCTTTCCCGAGGTGTAAAAAATGTTTTCTAACTTCTGAAATTCGCTAACACTGACTCCCTTAAACCTTCTGTGATTTTCGCTTCTACGGTCCCGCTACTGCTTCTGCGGCCTTTAGACCGCTTCTGCAGTTTCACTTAACCCACACGACCACTTCTGCGGTCTTAAACCGCTTTTGCGGAAGCCGCTTCTGCGGTTACCTCGACCGCTTATGCGGTCTCAACTTAAGAACCCAAGACCACTTATGCGGTCAAACACCGCTTATGCGGTGTCCACTCCTACAGAATTCTTCCGCTTTTGCGAAAATTCCAGCCCTTCCTCCGGACCGCTTTTGCGATCAATCCGCCGCATCTGCGGAACCGCTCCTGCGGTCCTTTTTCCGCAGATGCGGAAATACCAGAAGCTTCAGATGACAGACCTGCTACAACTTCAAAAATTCCCGTTAACCTTCCGAAATTACCCCGAGGCCCCCGGGACATCAACCAAAAGCATAGACATGATCTAATACATTATTCAAAATTGCTCGAATCATAAAAACGCTATCGTTAACATCATAATCCTCATTTATCATCAAATCAAAGTCTAAATTTTCTTTAAACTTCCGAAACCAACATTCAATCAAAAACCCATCCAAACGATGTCCGAATGACCTGAAAATTTGCAGACATATCCAAAATCACCTAACGAAGCTAATGCAACTCTTAGAATTCCATTCCGACCCTCGGATCAAAATCTCACCTCTCAACCGGAATTCGCCAAAATTCCAACTTCGCGAATTCAAGCCTAATTCTACACCAGACTTCCAAATTCGATTTGGATCGCACTCCTAAATCACAAATCATCTTCCGGAGCTAACCGAACCATCAGAATTCATATCCGAGCCCTCTAACCATATAGTCAACTTTCGGTTAACTTTTCTAAAACAAGCTTCCTTCTAAGAGGCTATGTGCCTTATTTTCAACCAAAACCAATTCAATTACACCCAATCACTCCAACACTGATATAAAAACATGAAGCAACACAATAAGGGGGAAACAGGGCGGTAACTCACGTGACAACAGGTCGGGTCATCACAATTATTTTGATTTGTTAGTGTCTATTTCTTTTTATTCCCATTTTCTTTCAATTTGTAGCGTAGGGTTACATAATGTTGTTTAGATTAGAGTTAATAGTTGAAAATGATGACTAACTTCCTAGGGGATTGTTATAATATGTGAATTTAGGCTAAAAGTGAAAAACAATGTTGAAACCCTATGTTGATGTTGCTGAGTTATGCTTACTGCGACCGCGGTGGATTTTCTACGGTCTGCGGTGCCTCTCCATGGCCGTGATGGTTTTTCCGCGGCCGCGGTCAATTTTTCGCGGTCCGTGGTGGAGAACTTCAAAGAGGTTGATTTTGGGGAACGCGGTCGCGGTTGATTTTTTGCAGTCTGTGGCTGCCTTACCGCGGTCGCAGATCATTTCTTACGGTCCGCAGTGTTCTAAATCAGAGAGTGGGTATTCTGAGCCCCACTTCACTGCGGCCCGCAATGCCATTTTGTGGGGACCGCCATGGTTCCTTTACAGCCGTACTGCTTTTTATGTGGTCCACAATAAGCTGTCTTAAATTATATTCTACACTGTTTCTCTTGGTACTGTGATACTAACAAATTCTAAATGAATTCTCCTTGCAGACAATGGTTAAATCACGAGGCGATGGTGATAAACAAAAAGGAAAAGGAGAGTCCTCCAGAGTTAGGGGATGAGGTATGATCAAATTTACCCCCCATGTCTAGAAAGAAATTGGGGAAACCAGAAAGCAAATAAAGGCTACAGATCAAGCCATTTCCCATTCAGAGGGAAGTAAGTATTTGCCCTCCCGGGAGGCATCTGAGTTTGATTCAGTGCTGGAGAAAATCACTGACTTCTCAGAGAGGATCAGATTTAGAGATGAACCTACCCCTCCGGGCTTTTCTACTGCTCAAGCTTCAATCCAGAATTCTTCTAAGTCGTCTAAGGGCTCAGATTAGAGCGGTGATAGTGCTTCTTCTACCTTACCTACAACTTCAACAATCGGTGAGGATCCCATAGAAGAAGAGAGGGAGGGGGTGTGCCCTAAATAGGGGAGGGGGCTGGAGAGAACTAGAAGCCCGAAGGCTTAGCAGGATATATTTGTTAGTGAGTTAGCATACCACAAGTTCCGCGAGTGGTGGCCCGAGAGGAAATTGATACTTGAACGTAAATTCACTGAGAGGGACCTCTTGCCTCACAACCGTAATGTGAAAAGAAAATTCTGAGAGATATCGGGCTGGGAATATTTTAGAGGCAATGTCGAGGAGGAAAATGTGCACTTAGTCAAGTAGTTATACACCAATGCTTCTAACATCAAATAAGGCACTAAAGTGACTAAGGTGCAGAATTTGACAGTGAAGTTCGATAGGAAGACAATTAATGACTACCTAGGCTTTATGGAGGAAGATGAATCATTATATTTTGAAAAGGTGGCATTGGATGAGGCAGCCCATCCATGGTTGGAAGAATACCTAGCACTCCTGGGTAGCACCCCAGCATGGTTCACAGCACGAGTCCCAATTTTGAGAACTTTAAACTTTGAAGCAAAGGGGTGGGAGACTTTTGTATGCTGTAGGCTGGCCCCACTACTCATGAGAACTCTCTGCCTATCTCCCGGGAAATCTTGGTGGCTTCAATTATAGTATGGTACCCGATCAATGTCGGGAATGTCATGTCTCATGTGATCACATGGGTGGTCAATGAAGGTGATAGATCATATCCCTTCCGAAATTTCCTGACAATGTACTTTGAGGACCTGGAGGTGGAGAAAAGGAAGTTTGATGTGAAGGTTAAACCAAAGCTTCCTTTTTCCTGGTACATCCTAAAGAGTGATGACAACCCCAAAAATAAAGATCTAAAAGGAAAAGCCACTACTTCTACTGGCTAGTCTGAAAAGCCAATAGTAGTAGTCCCTTATACTCAGCCTCCTTCAGTTATACTCGATATTGCCCCAGGACCCTTTACTTCAACTGCTCCAGATATTCCCTTATCCACAGCCTACCCATTGACTGCCTACCCTTTGAACAAAAGCCTTTCCAGTATCAACAACTGGATGCAGGCAACTACTGCTATGATGTCTGTGCTTTCTACCTTTGTGGCATTCCAGTCTGTACTCCCACAACCACAAGTTCTAAAGTCAGTGAAGGAGACTCTCAAGGAGCTTCTGGCCAACCAGAAGAAGATATTGGAGAACCAACAATCGATATAGGAGGCTGTAGGTGCTCATGGGAAAATATTGACAGAGCTGACAAAGGAGACAATGAAACTGAGAAAGACTCGAGCCTCCAGTGAGTCTATAAAGGAGTTGAGGGCAGAAGTGGATAAGATGAAGGCTGCTGATCACTTGCCATTGGAGCTTCTAATGTATGAACCAGTTCCAACAGCTTAGACTAAGCTAGTACTGAAGTTGGAGAGGGCACCAAAGAGGAGGAGAGTGATTCCATGAGCAAATAATGCAGTCACTGAGTTGGAGGACCCGTAGGGAGGTTCTTCTAGCCAACTCCAGGTCTCAGAGAAGCCTCAGGTCTAAGTGCAAGCACAAGTAACAGGGATCCAGTCATAGGTTCCTGAGTAGTTAGAGGATCCAGTGATCCAGGCTCATGATCCCATGCAGACCTAGGACCAATAGGTTGGTTGGTTAGCATTGAGGACAATGCTAGCTTTTATTCGAGGGGGTAGCCCTATTTTGATGATGTTCGATTGTAAATATGATACTATTTTCATTTTATTATGCTTTGATTTTCACTTTTTGTATGTACATAATTTTACCAGTTTATTTCACTTTTCGTACTTTGCAACTTTGGTCTGTATATAAAGTTACTTTTATATGTATATATTCATTCCCTCTATTGTATATTCGTCTAAATCCCCTATTGTAAATATTTATTTTACTTTCCGCATTTTCTTTCATAGCTTATTACTTCATTTTCACTGCTTCTTATTATGATTTTTGCGTGCAATAGGCCTTTGGTTTTCTTAATGCCACGATTCTTTCCAAAGGTGAAATTTGTGTGAATCGGGTGGCTCTTCTAGACAATGGATGGCATGATAACCTCATTACGGGTTTGTTTCTATTTTCTTTTTGTTTTTGTGTAAATTGTAGCTAGTGAGTAATAGTGCCTCAAGTAAAGCTTCACTTGGGCCTAACACATTTGACTTTGATCCTATGGTCAAAAAGAAATTGGTGTGTATAGGATGGTGAAAGTTGTTACCTTGAGACTCTTGTGTTGGCCGACAATCATCCAGTAGTTTTTCGGGACCATTTATGTTGCTCAAATATTAGCTAAGGTTGTTGTGGGCCCCTGACTCCGTCTCTTTAGCAATCATATAGCTTGTGTGGTGAGAATTTGAATTGCAAGTACAAGTCCCGTGCCATTGAGTCTAGAACATGCCCTGAATATTTGTCTAGGCAAAATCCTAAGTGTAGCTTCACTTGAGAAGTGATTATAGGTTCTCCTTGATCCGAATGCTATCTTGAAAACATCCATAGCCTACCAATGATAATATCCCTAGTCAACCCCTTTGAGAAAAAGCTCTTTTTACTTCAAAAAAAATCATTATACAAGCCTTTACCCATTTTAAAAAGACCCTCTCTTGGCACCCTATCTTTCCTTAGTACAAGGCAAAAGCATAAGCTTTAGGGGAGAGACGAGGAATGAAACAAAGTGGTGAAAGGTGCAAAAAAGAAGAAAATGAAAGGCAAAAAGAAAAATAAAGAAAATAAAAAAGTCAAAAAGAATGAACAATATAGAAGAAATGAAGGGATTCAATAAAAGTAAAGTGATGAAAGGCGTGGAAAGCTTAGAAAGGAGAAAAAGGTTTGAAATGAACAATAAAGTGTGATAGTGTGTCTCTGTAACCCCTAAGAAAGAAGTAAATGACTTAAAAAGTCAAGAGAAAGTGTGCCAAAATAAACCATATGAACTTCTTAAGGAAGATGGAACCTACTTAGACCAAATATTTCCTACCCTGAACCAAAAGCCTTCACTATATCTCCATAAAAGCCCTATATGATCTTGAGTTGATTGAAGCGATGACTCACATAAGGGGCAAGCTTATGGTACTTAGAGCCGGACTTGTGACCATTCTTTGAGAGAGATAAGTGTGTTTTACATAATCCTCATTTTGAGTGCTACAACCTAAAAGTGAGCTTTGCTTATACAGAGTTAAGGAGTATGAGTTTGGGTTCCACAATGACCAAAGTAGTAGAAAGTGTTTCCTTGATAAGTTGAGTCAATTCTTGATACTTTTGTGTTACACTAAAACCGTGGTGTTTTAAAGGTCGAATGTTGTTAATGATTTATTTGAATTTAGGGCAATTGTTAATCCCAATTGATGCTAGATGAGGTCACTTTAGGTCAACTAAATTTTCTTGGTTGTATTCTTAAGGAGGTGGGAATTATTTTGTTTGCTTGAGGCAAAGCGAAACCTTAAGTTTGGGGGAGTTGATAACTAGGGATTTTAGTTGATTTTACACTCAATTTTACTTGTGTTTTGATTAAAAATGTATACAAATAATCCCAAAGGCTTATACATTGTATTTGTTTGCAGAGTTTGCTAAAAAAAAGTGACAAGTAGTCAAAACCAGCTCAAAAGGAGTGAAACCTGCACAAGTACCAAGAACAAGTCAAGGCACTGCTGCAGAATAAAATCCACTATAGACGCAGAAGACCCACCGCGGCCGCAGTCCATGTAGTGCGGTCCGTGGTAGAAAAGATCAGATAGATGAAATTGTGGAAGCTCAAGCACTGCGGTTCGTGGTAGATTGTTCTCAGCCACAGTAGCCTCACTGCGGCCGCAATCCATTTTATGGGGTCTGCGCAGGGGGGATTCAGAGAGCTGGGAGTTTGGAAGTTGGAAGGAACTGCGGTGCGCGGTCCATTTTGTGCGGACCGCAGTAAAGCCACCACGGCCGCAGTACATTTTATGTGGTTCGCGATGGCCAGAATCAGAGACTCAGAAATTAAGCCAAAAATCCTCACAGCAGCCGCGGTGCATTTTCCGCAATCCGAGGTACTTTTGTCAGGGGTATTTTTGTCCAGAGAATTTGGCCTTGTATAAATACTTCTTTTTCAGATTTTTAGGTTATCTAACTTTTAGCTGAGCACGTGAAGGACATTTCAGACCTATGTTGAGTAATTTTGTGGCTAGTTCAACATTAAATCATTATTTCTTAGCATGTAAACATATTCTTAATCTAATTATCTGTTTTCCTTCATTATTAGGAGTAGCTAGACCCATTAGCTAGGGTTGTGGCTCAACCCTAGTATGGGTATTTAATGGGTCTTGTGTTTTAAGGCTTAGATGTTTATGGGTGGTTGATATTTGGACTGATTTGTGTTTTCTATGTTGAATTAGTGGTTGCAAATACTAATTTGTGCCTTTTTGACTTGGGCTCTTCTTCAGAAAGAGAGCTTGAGTGTAGGAAAATTAGTCCAACAAGGAATCAGGGCGTATTCAATAGATTTATAGCCCCAATTAAAGGGTTAAACCTAGAGATAGGAATACCCGACTTGAGCCTACATTGCTTGCCTCATTTCTAAACCCAATTGGTCTTGAGAAAGTCAGTTAGGGCAAAGTCACTTAAGCTACCGATAGGTATATAGTGAGTAGTGTCGTGCATTAGCTATATTGCGATTCCAAACATAAAAACTTTGCCTTAGGCTTTAGAACCCGTCAAATATTCACCTAGGAGAAAGTCACTTCCCTAGTACCTCGTTATCCATTTAGAAAACCTTTCAAGCATTTATTCTTAGTTTAATTTAGCATCTCATTCGTATAATATTAGAAGTAAAAAACGAACAATTATGATTGGAAGTGTAATTAAGAGCACTACACGTTGCTAATTTTTATAGGAATCTAATTCCTAATCAATCTGGCTCCCTATGGATTTGATCTCGACCTTCTCGAGTAAAAGCTGAATCGACCGCTCTCGCCACTCTGTGGTGGTATAGGGTTGGACCCAATCATCCGTGCAGCACGTGAGTTGTCCATGTGGATTATAGCACTTGGGCTGAAGGAGCCCCTCTAGGAGTCTGTACAACCTCAGTGAGTGCAGGTATATGATAACACGTGAGTTGTCCGTAATGATTTTAGCGCTTGGGCTAAAGAAGCCCCTGCGGAGTCTACACACACCTAGTGAGCGCAGTCGATCAGCAACGAGCCTTATGGCTATATGTATATGGATTGGGTTGCACTCCGTAATGAGCTTAAGGGCTATATATATGTGGATCGGGTTATACGCCGCAATGAGTATTACACAATGTTGAGTTGTTGATTATTTATGTATATATACCCTGAGATGGATCTTCTCTATAAGGCTGGATTGACCTATTTTTCCTCGGTGCTGGGTGACTTATAGTTAGTTATGTATATATTTCGGGATGGATCTTTCCCGAGCTGTATGGGCCATATACAATACCGAGTGTTTGATTATGATGAGCTAAAAGTGTGATATAGAGAGATTGAGTACTCTGAGAGTGTGAGTACATGATTTATCTCTAAGATACATGACATTGTCATTCATATATGACATTCATGCATCGAGTCACATTTTTCTCATGTTGTACGGTATCACGTCATTCATGATATTTTTACATACATTGATATGTGGTCGTAGAAATGTATCTCACACTTGCTATTTGGAAAGAAAATGAAATATATTATTTATTGTGGAAAGGATTTTTTGAAAAAAGAAATACAAATTTTAAACTATCTCATACTTCACGATGTTTTTTGTAAAGAAATTGAGTTTTCATTGATATTCTTGAAAGGCGGAAAAATTGTGAAAAGCAAAACACTTTATCTCTAAGTTACATCCTTATTATATGCTTTACATTATTATAAATGGTTAATAGATATTGGTGTTGGACTGACCTATGTTCCAGCTCGTCACTGCTTTCAACCTAAATTTAGGTTTGTTACTTATTGAGTACATGGAGTCGGTTGTACTCATACTATACTTCCTACACATTGCGTTCATATTTCGGATGTCAACCTTGCTGTGTTCGATACGATATGACTTCAAAGATATACTGGCGTCACTGTTGTAGTTGCCTCTTGTTCATGGTAGCCTTAGATTTTTAAACTCTATTTATGTATTTATCAAACAGATGATGTACTTTCTTCATATCAGTTTTGTAAACTCTATTCTTAGAAGCTCAAGATTTGTACTACCAGTCCTTGGGAGGTGTATAAAAGATAATTTATTTTTCCTCAGTATGTTATATTTGTATTTGAGTTGATGAGTTGGCTTACCTAGCGGGATGGGTTAGGTGGCATAACGACTAGTTTGATCTTGTGTCGTGATAGATTGGTATCAGAGCAATAGGTTCATAGGTTCTACAAGTCATGAGCAAGTGTCTAGTAGAGTCTTGCGGATCGGTATGATGATGTCCATACTTATCTTTGAGAGGCTACAGGGCATTCAGGATACACTTTCCATTTTTCTTTCCTTATCATGCGACATTGATTCAGCTTGAAGCGTAATCCTTTGAATTCCTTTCATGTATTTGTATGCTCATATGAGCGCTCGGTATCATCTTTCGATGGTTTTTTGTTTCCATGAATGATATATGAGATGTGATTATAGTTTACTGATGATGGGTCAGTCTAGGAGACTTAAGGTCGTGTTTTAGATGTAGATTGAGCACAAATATTCTGATTTTGCGAGCACATTCTTTTGGACTTATAAGTTTGGTAGTGTCCATATTAGTGTTGTTTATGGCTCGATGAGCGGTTGGAAGACCATATGATGATTATATTGTGACTGTAGGATGTGATCAGATGGTTTGAAAGTGACGAAAAGAGTCTATTTGAGACGTAATGACTATTGAGTTTTCGATTTCTATCTTGTTTGATGTATAATCTCTAGTTGTGGGAGTATTGAAGGATCTTTCACATTGTTAAATTGTGAGATCAATTAAATTCTTATATCTAGTTGATGAGTTCAAACTCAGGAAGGATAAGTGATTCTATAATAGTTGTGGCAGTAAAAAGGGTATAGAAAGATTTCATCTTGAGGCTAAGCGTGCGGGTTATCACATGCTTAATAAACTACAGTGGTATGATCTCTAAAATGTTGTGTGGAGAAGTTAACCTGACCGTCATAAGAATGAAGGCGAGCTTAGTAGATGATTTGAGGTAAACGTAAATACCACAGAAGAGGGGGGGGTGATTTGTGTGGTACCCAATTTTTTCTTAAACTGCTTCTGGAAGGACCTGGTTCTTCTAGTTGTAATGACGACTGCTGTTTGCGAAATTAAAAGTACATAAAATAAAGAACACAGAGATTTTTACGTGGAAAACACCTGGCTCAAAAGGTGAAAAAACCACGACCTACTACTCAGTAGGATTTTCCCAAATATCCACTAAAATCACTGAGCCAAAACTGCATTTACAAAACTCTTTGTAAACTTAAGGATTAACTCTAATCCCGTTGTGGAAATCAACCTCTAACTGCTGCGACAACTTCAAGTTAACTCTAACTTGAATACTCAAATTACCTATTACAATTGCTTCTAGATAAAGCTGAAAGGTACAATATAAAATACATACTACAATTGAACTAGAAATAAAGAAAGACACATAAAACTCTTTATGGAGCTGTTCTTCAATCTTGTTCATGTAGCTTCTGGTTTGCACACTTGAATCACATAGATATTGCTTGCAAAAAGCCTTGTTATTTTGCTCCCAATTCACATTTAACTTCTGCATTTTTGTGAAACAATTTAATGCGAGAACATCCTGCAATTTATAGAGTTAGTAGATGAAGAAATAACTAGAGTTCTGATGCAACTCTTCCTTGGTGGAAGAGTTCTAGTTGATTTCAACTTCTTACTCCTTCCCTATCTTGGATAGTGTTCTCTTTGATTAAGGAGTCCTTCTCCTTATCAATTATGCAACCTTTTCGATCAAGAGATATTAAATACACCAAGTTAAGCTTATCTCCTTCACAGGAAACCCGCATGCTTGAATCTGCCCGTTTTTGTGCACCTGAGGGATGGACCACTGGATGGACTTGGTTCATCATGAGTTGCTTTGTAAGTCTTCAAAACTAACCTTTACTTGGGCCAACAAATTCCCCTTTTTTGATGATGACAAACTCTGTGCTTTTCATATTCTTAGCCATGTTTCAACTCAGCTCAACATCAACACAATGCTAGAAACATTTTTCCTTTTTATCACTTATCATCAAGAACCAGGTACATTAGGTTATAAACATCACTTGTTCAAAGCACAACCTTTTTCCCCCTTTTGGCATCATCAAAAAGTTGCATAAAAAATGTGAGATAACCAGATTTTAAAGCTTACTCATGGCCACTAGGGCTACTTCAAATGCAAACATGAATTAATCATCATTGATCAAACTAAGAATTTCAACCATCAAAGAAATATAAACAAAGAGTTAGAGCAAAAATAGTGAATTTCATTGATGATTGATAAGATTCTACCACAAAGCATAAGAAGAAATAAATATACTGAAAACATGAGCAAAAGAAACAAAACATCCTCAACTGGGTCGATGGTTTATCTACATTACGCTAGAATTTTAGGCTTGGAAGAGGTAGGGGCTGGGTTTATTTGCTTGGAGAAGTTTTAGCATGTCTTGAAGAATTCCATCATTATTCTCCTTTTCCCTTGCAAGTTCAGTTCTGAGAGCATCTCTCTCAGATTCTACCTTAACCAATCGTGTCTTCAGCCTTGCTATCTCAATATCCTTTGCCTCACTCTCCTGTACCAAGACTCTGACTTTGCTATTGATAGGTGTCTTTTTAGATGAACCAGGTTCATTAAGAATGACATTGACTTCATAATCGTAAGCAAGCAAAGTATTAACCCCACTTCTTCATAGGTACCTTGAAATGTGCAAGCATAGTTGTGAGAATGAAACGATGGGGAATGGCATGAGTTTTTGGTGCCATTGATAACTCTATCAGTAGGTCCGCAAGGGTTTCCTATTTAGATGGAACATGTTCATCTGTATTTTTTCCAAGTTGAACCAACCCCTCAACAACTTCGCTAGACCCACTTCCCTCTATTTTGCTCACACTCTCTTCTATTTCAGTCAATTCCTCTCCCAAAACAATCATTGCACCAGTTTCTTTTATTATACCAACAGGAGTGGGTGAAGAATCAGCCACTCTTGTACCCTTTCCCCTCACAGTACTCCTAGCACCCTTGCTCTCTTTTTCTTTTCCTTTTTATTTTTACCACCAACTTCTCCAGATTCTGTAGTCTCAACACCTGCTATAGATGCTACCAGTACAAATCCATTCTCTAATTGCAGCAACTTCAGAGATTGTCTCAGGAGTAACTTTAGAATCAGAAGATACCTGTTTAGTTTTCAAAGGCCTACTTTCTTCCCCTTTAATAGCAGACTTAAATGAATCTTCAGATTTCTAGGATTCTTCTTTCCTACCTGCTTTCAATTGCTTGTTTATTTGCTTGGTGATGAAGGATTTTCAGAGGTGTTTGACATATCTAGGCTAGGGTATGAAAAGAAGAGAATTAGATTGTGTTTGGAAGATGAAAGAAGAATGAGAGTTTTGACGGCTTGAGAGAGATGAAGTAAGGAATACACCAAAGCTGATCAATATACAGAGGAATAATTGATGGGGTAGCTACAACTTTTCAGACTCTGAAGTGTATCCCTAGCATCTAGGTACTTTCATTCGGTTAGGACTCTTTTGAATTGGACTGGTTCACTTGTAACGGATAAGTCAAAAAGGAGTTTGGTATTTGGTAGGACTCTGCTCATGATCCAAATATAATTATTTCAAATTATGCAGAGTGCAGAAAACATACCGTGTTACCTTGATGAACCAGGTTCTTCACTCATAATTCTCTTGTGTGAGTCTAAATTTGCCAAAATAGAGAAAATATCATTAGAGATTAATGAGTCATTTTAACACATGGCACAAGGTATACTATGGAAAGGATGAGACTGAACAAGCTTTAATCTAATTATACATAATTTACAGACTTTCTAACCAATATTTTTTTTTACCTTGAACTGGTCCTTTTTCGTGATCTTAATCATCCCTCATTCAAACATGTTCCTCTCAAAGTGATCGCTATTTAAGGCTTTTGTGAAGATATCAGCAATTTTCTTGTTAGTAGCACAAAACTCCACAGTGGCCAAGCCCTTCTCATAGTTGTCCCTCAAAAATATGGTGCCTAATATCTATGTGCTTAGTTCTCTTATGATGAACCGATTTCTTTGTCATACTAATAGCACTAGTGTTATCACAAAAAATAGGGATGCAACTAACATCAATTCCAAAGTTCAATAATGGCTGTTTGATTCACAACAATTGAGCACAACATGAAGCAGCAGCAACATACTCAGCTTCAGCAGTAAATAAGGCCATTGAATTTTGTTTTTTTGTAGCCCATGACACAAGACATGAACCAATGAAGTGTGCCATACCTGAGGTGCTCTTCCCATCCATAAGGAAACCTGAAATTGATCACAAAGACCTACACAACACACAATATCAGGTCTGCTAATAGTGAGTTATAAAAGAGAACCAATCATTCCCCTTTACAGCTTCTGATCAACAGATGAACCGGGTTCATCTATATCAAATTTCGTAGATGTAGCAATAAGAGTGTCAATTTCTTTGGATGTTTCTTTCTAGTTTTGTTACTAAGGAATAAGTTCATAGACAGGTTCCCTCGAGGTTTGAGGATCAGTTCCTCTCGAGTCAGTTCCCCCTGTCATGTTGCCCTGGGTAGAAAAACATATTCCATCACATGTTCCTTTTTCTGTTGCAGCTTCAGTTGGGGGTGCGATTTTATTTAAATTTCTTAACAATCCAATTGCTTCATCTTATGTTCCTATTTCTCAGAAAGAGTATTAGTTTCATCAAAGATCTCATGTACACTTTCTTTTACACACATAGTTCTTTTGTTATAGATCTTATAAGCTTTACTATGTGAAGAATATCTTAAGAATATTCCCTCATCACTTCTGGGATCATACTTACCTAGGGAGTCTTTGCCATTATTGTGCACAAAGCACTTGGATAAAAATGCCCTAAGATGGGATATATTTAGCTTTCTCCCTTTAAGTGACTCATAGGGAATCTTCTTAACTAAAAGTCTAGTCATGCAACTATTTATGATGTAGTATACAAAAATTCAGCAAGCATAGCATTTTCAAATTCAGTTCCATGATAGACCTAATTGATGCAAATTGATTACCTAGTTGTTTCTGAGTGTTTCTAACAAATGAAGTAAACATGTCAAATGCTTCATGTTTAGTTGTTAAAAATAATGTCCAAGTAAACCTAGAGTAATCATCAACAAACACCATCACATATCTTTTACCACTTCTACTTAATGTTCTCGTTGGACCACAGAGATTCATATGGACCAGTTCTATCGTTCTGGTGGTATTTACCACTTTCTTGCATTTAAAACAGGATCTTACCTGCTTCCCCCTTGCACAAGCCTCACAAACTTTGTCTTCCTTGAACTTGATGTTAGGCAACCCTATCACCAGGTCCTTGGAGACTAATTTGTTATGTTGACATAGACTTGCATGTCCAAGTCTCTTGTGCCAAGGGAGGGGATCATTGTCCAACACACTTAAGCAAGTGATTTCATTTTCTAAAAGTGTGGACAAATGTACAATGCATGTATTGTTTACTCTTTTTTCCTGCAAAACAATCTTGTTAGTGGTAAGATTAATCACAAAATATTTGGTAGTGGTGAATGCTACCAAGTTATATTTATCACATAATTGTGATACACTGATTAGACTGTACTTTAGGCCATCTATCAAGTAGACATTCTCAATAGAGTGAGAACCAGTCTTACCTACCTTTCCAACCCCAATGATCCCACCTTTCTTCCTATTTCCAAAGGAGACATTACCTCCTTTGAGATCCTCAAGTGAAAGGAACTGGTTCTTGCTTCCTGTCATATGCTTTGAGCAGCCACTATCCATGTAATATATTTAGCTGATCCCTTTCACTTGGATCCATAAAGGAAATCAGGGGTTAGTCTTAGGAACCCAAACTAGTTTGGGTCCCTTTCTATAGGCAAAAGGGTGAATCAGATTCTTTTTAGCCCAACTAGGCAACCTATTTTTCCCTTGAACAAATTCTTTATTCTTTTTTACTAGCCTTTTCTTTTGCAATACATTCAGATTTATAGTGACCAGTTTTACCACAGTGTGTGCAAATTTTATTCTCAGGAAGTGTGAGGTACTTACTTTTACGATCCCACTTAGGTCCAGGGTTCCCATAGCCAAGTCCTCTCTTATTGCTACTATGCTGTTCATGTAGCCATGAAAGTGCATCGGAGGACCTATTCCATTTACAGGTTCTATCTAGCTCGTGAGTTGTGTGTGATCAGATTTCTTTTTACCAATTCCTAATTTCAATTTTAGATTTTCAGATTTAAGCTCTAGGACTGTGGTGTCAAGTTCATGAACCTGATTCTTCAACTCAGCATTTTTACTATCACTTTCACTAGCCCTAAGTTCCTGATTTTTGCACTTCGCTATCAGAATAACACACTCCTTAGAAAGCTATTCATTTTCATTGTTTATAACCTCAAATTCATCAATGAAATCTAGAAGTAACTCAGAGAGACTTTCTTTAGACAAAAATTTAATCTTGTCTTTGAGATGAATTATACTTACCTCAGATTCCTCATCGGATTTCCCAACTATCATAAGTGCTTGTTCATCTCCATCTTCATCTTCTGAGTCATCATCTGAGCTTTCACCCCAAGCTGCAACCATAGCCTTTGTTGAACCTTTGTTATTCTTGTGATGAGCCTGTTGTTTCTTCCTGTTCCTTCGTTCTGGTCTTTCCTTTTTCCATTCAATTTCCCATTGAGGGTAGTTTTTAATGTGGTGATCAGTATTCCCACACTTGTAACACCCCTCATTGGTTTGTTTTTTAGGAACCCTTGGTTTGTTGTAGCTTCCACTTCTTGA
>MU764853.1:38097-54844 GCA_026770625.1 Nicotiana glauca
CTGATGCAACTCTTCCTTGGTGGAAGAGTTCTAGTTGATTTCAACTTCTAACTCCTTCCCTATCTTGGATAGTGTTCTCTTTGAGTAAGGAGTCCTTCTCCTTATCAATTATGCAACCTTTTCGATCAGGAGATATTAAATATACCAAGTTAAGCTTATCTCCTTCACGTGAAACCCGCATGCTTGAATCTGCCCGTTTTTGTGCACCTGAGGGATGGATCACTGGATGGACCTGGTTCATCATGAGTTCCTTTGTCAGTATTAAAAACTATCCTTTACTTGGGCCAACAAATTCCCCAATTTTTGCTTAAACTGCTTCTGGAAGGACCTGGTTCTTCTAGGTGTACTGACGACTGCTGTTTGCAAAATTAAAAGTACATAAAATAAAGAACACAGAGATTTTTACGTGGAAAACACCTGGCTCAAAAGGTTAAAAAACCACGAGCTACTACTCAGTAGGATTTTTCCAAACTTCCACTAAAATCACTAAGCCAAAACTGTATTTACAAAACTCTTTGTAAACCTAAGGATTAACTCTAATCCTGTTATGGCAACCAACCTCTAACTGTTGCGACAACTTCAAGTTAACTCTAACTTGCATACTCAAATTACCTATTACAATAGCTTCTAGATAAAGCTGAAAGGTACAATATAAAATACCTACTACAATTGAACTAGAAATAAAGAAAGACACATAAAACTCTTTATGGAGCTGTTCTTCAATCTTGTTCATGTAGCTTCTGGTTTGCACACTTGAATCACACAGGAACTGCTTGCAAAAAGCCTTGCTATTTTGCTCCCAATTCACATTTAAATTTTGCGTTTTTGTGCAACAATTTAATTCGAGAAAATCCTGCAATTTATAGAGTTAGTAGATGAAGAAATAACTAGAGTTCTGATGCAACTCTTCCTTGGTGGAAGAGTTCTAGTTGATTTCAACTTCTAACTCCTTCCCTATCTTAGATAGTGTTCTCTTTGAGTAAAGAGTCCTCCTCCTTATCAATTATGCAACCTTTTCGATCAAGAGATATTAAATACACCAAGTTAAGCTTATCTCCTTCACGTGAAACCCGCATGCTTGAATCTGCCCGTTTTTGTGCACCTGAGGGATGGACCACTAGATGGACCCAGTTCATCATGAGTTCCTTTGTCAGACTTGAAAACTAACCTTTACTTGGGCCAACAAGGTACAATATATGTTGTGTTGCATGAGTTTGGAAAGAATTTAGTTATATCTCACTACGGTGTTATGGCAGTAAATAAATACAGGTATAGAAAGTTATTTAATATTTTGATCTATGGTTTTGACCAAGTGGGGGAGCTTGCTATTGACAATTCGATTTTGATGGTTATATGTTAAATTTAGATTTTTGTTCGAGACATACTTGTGGGTTAGTTATGACTTGCGGATACTGTGATTGAGAAAGGCTAGAATAATGAAATTTTGGAAATACGGTCATATTGCGCTTTATGAATATATAAATATAATGGAATGAATAAGTTGTTCATTTTAAAAAATGTAGTGCGCATGGAATAAAATTCGACCAGTGGTGTTAAGGAAGAGTTACTTCTATAAGTCTGGTTGTGCTAATGGGACATGTGTTATTTGACCTGTTTAGGTAGTGCAATTTAGATTTGAGCAGAGTAGATGATTCTTGAGACAGCACTGATGGATTCAAAAATGTATATGTTGCAATCGAAAAATATTCGGATTCGTATATCGCTAGAATCAATTAATTACATCGGATGGTATTGAAACTTGCGATAATTTTATATAGATACGGAATCTATATTATAGTATAAATGAGGTAAAAGAATGATTTTAAATTGACCTAAGGTACTTTCAGAGTGGGCGTATCGGTTCTTGGTGTACTTAATTTGTTATGAGACTTTGCAGAGGTTTTGGTGGCAATATTCATGGGTTTTGAGACCTACATGGCTTGGCCGAGTTAGAGGAATCCAATTTTGATATCTTGATAATGTGCAATTAGATTTCAAAGTGTTTGAGCCACATATTTTGAGCCAGATATTTTCTACCAGTGTGAGTAACGTGTGGTGTATTATGATTTCCTCCTCGAAGGGAGCAGATGGAAGATTTCTAACTAATCTGGTATGTGTTCTACTGGTGACTCGGAGTTGATATAAAATGCTCGTACTTTATGATGGTCTAATAGAGGTGGTGTGTCCTGTGAGATTGAGAATTACATGATCGCACACATGCTCTTATCGCAGAAATTGATGTGTTGGTTTTAAATAATGTTCTGTGCTGGAAATGCAGGATTACACTAGAATAGCTGAAATATTTGTGTTTGGTGATATAAGGTCATTTCACCTAGAATGGGTACTATAATGTTTGATTACAGCATGTTGGAAAAAAAATTAGAATTTAGCTTAAGTAATTGGCTATGGTACTTGATAAACGAGAGAAAGCTCCATGAAGTGTTAGGTAATATAAGGTCATTTCACCTAGAATAGGTACTATAATGTTTGATTACAACATGTTGGAAGAAAAATTTAGAATTTAGCTTAAGTAATTTGCTATGGTACTTGTTTAATGAGAGAAAGATCCATGACATGTTGATCTAGTGAGTGGTTTTGAGTTATTGTATGTTTCTTTTATTTTCGGTGGTGTACTAACGTTTTAGAACAAGGTCTTGTTTGATATAGGTTTATTGCCGACATTAGGTTAATTTGTACAACTACTATAATTAGAAAGCATTGACACCAGTATTGAGATATGTGGTATTTGATTTATGATTACAACTTGTTTAGAATTATACAGTGTATGGATGTGAGGTTCAGATCTTGTAGGAAATTTCGGAGTTTGGGAATTTTGAGTTTAAGGCTTATAGGGCAGATTGAATTAACAAATTTCAGTTATGTAGAGTTATCAGACCTAGATAGGATAGGGTGACATGGGATCGCCCCCGGGTATATACATGGTAAGGCTACACGTCGGTTTGATGGCATTGGGAACAACTCTTGTCACGTGCGAGGACGAACGTATGTTTAAGTCGAGGAGGATGTAACGACCCGACCTATCGTTTTAGCATTTCCAGCCCGTCAACTATTTGAAGGTTTGAGTATCGTCTTTTTGTGTATTATGACTTGCTATTGCGGTCAAGTTTTGTTTTCGGATGATTCAAAATTTTAATTGAAAGAACAATCCATGTTTTGAAAGCTCAAGTTGAATAAATGGACCGGATGGTAAAATATGCATAAATGACCCCGGAATGGATTTTTGATCATTTCAATACCTCCGTATGGTCATTTTTGTCGTCCGAAATTCTTTTTGGAAGTCTATAGTTAAATTAGATTTGATATGGCTAAAATAGAAATTTAAGTGTTGAAGTTTGACCGGGGAGTTGAATTTTTGATATTGGGGTCGGAATCATGTTCTGAAAATATTCATAGCTTTGTTATGTTATTTATGACTTTAGTGTGAAATTTGAGGTCTATTGGACTTGATTTGATAGGGTTCGACATCATATATAGAAGTTGGAAGTTCTTAGTTTAAGCTTGAATTGGGGTATGATTCACAGTTTTGGCATTGATTGATGTATTTTGAGGCATCGACTAAATTTATGTCATATTGTAGGACTTGTTAGTATACTTGTTGGGTTACCATGAGGCTCGAATAAGTTTTGGAAGTATTTTTTTGAAGATTTTGGTGTTTCGAGCATAAACATGTAATGGTCCAAAGGTCCATTTTTAGTTCTAGAGATCAAAATTTCAATTTCGAGACTTCTGGAGTTTTTATAATGAATTAGGAGTGATCTGGAAAGTTTGGTCTAATTTCACCAAGTCGTGATCGAGTATTTAGCGCGAAACATGAGTTAATTGTTTAACAAGATAAATGGGTGCTGCATTGAGGAAATGAGGTTCGAATTGAGTTTCGATTGAAGGACTAGGTTCCCATTATTGTTTGTGACTCACCGCGGCCACAATCCATTTTATGCGTTGTGCAGATGGGGAGATTCAGAGAGTTGGGAGTTTGCAAGTTTGAATCCGCTGCGGTCCGCGGTCCATTTTGTGTGGTTCGCAATGAAACCACCGCGGCCGCGGTGCATTTTACATGGTCTGCGGTTGCCAGATTCAGAGACTCAGAAATTAAGCCAAAAATCCTCACTGCAGCTGCGGTGCATTTTCTGCGGTCTGCGGTTCTCTGTTAGGGGTATTTTTGTCCAGAAAATTCGACCTTGTATAAATACTTCTTTTTTCAGATTTTTAGGTTATCTAACTTTTAGCTAAGCACGTGAAGGCCATTTTAGACCTATTTTGAGTAATTTTGTGGCTACTTCAACATTGAATCTTTAATTCTTAGCTTGTAAACATATTATATGGGTTATTCTTCATCTAATTATCTGTTTTCTTCCATTATTATGAGTAGCTAGACCCATTAGCTAGGGTTATGGCTCAACCCTAGTGTGGGTATTTGATGGGTCTTGTGTTTTAAGGCTTAGATGTTTATGGGTGGTTGATATTTGGACTGATTTGTGTGTTCTATATTGAATTAGTGGTTGCAAATACTAATTTGTGCCTTTTTGACTTGGGCTCTTCTTGAGAAAGAGAGCTTGAGTGTAGGAAAATTAGTCCAACAAGGAATCGGGGTGTATTCAAGAGATTTATAGCCCCAATTAAAAGGTTAAACCAAGAGATAGTAATACCCGACTTGAGCCTACATTGCTTGTCTAATTTTGACAGCCACTTGATCTTGAGAAAGTCAATTAGGTCAAAGTCACTCAAGCTATTGAGAGGTATTGAGTGGATAGTGTCGTACATTGGCTATATCGCGATTCCAAACAAGACAACTTTGCCTTAGGCTTTAGAACCCGTCAAATATTCACCTAAGAGAAAGTCACTTCCCTAGTGCCTTGTTATCTATTTAGAAAACCTTTCAAGCATTTATTCTTTGTTTAATTTACCATATCATTCGTATAATATTAGAAGTAACAAACGAACAATTATGGTTGGAAGTGTAATTAAAAGCACTACGCATTGCTAATTTAGATAGGAATCCAATTCCCAATCAATCTAGCTCTATGTGGATTTAATTTCGACCTTCTTGAGTAAAAGCTGCATCGACCGCTCTCGCCACTCTGTAGTAGTATAGGGTTGGACCCGATCATCCATGTAGCATATGAGTTGTTCGTGCAGATTATAGCATTTGGGCTAAAGGAGTCTCTCCAGGAGTCTGCACAATCATAGTAAGCGCAGGTATATGATAACACGTGAGTTGTATGTGCAACGCGCGTGTTGTCCGTGAAGATGTTAGCATTTGGGCTGAAGAAGCCCCTCCAGAGTCTGCACACACCCAGTGAACTCAGCTGACTATAAATACATGGATCGGGTTGCACGTTGCAACAAGCCTTATGTCTATATGTATATGGATCGGGTTGCACGCCGCAACGAGCTTAAGGGTTATATATATATATATATATATATATGGATCGGGTTGCACGCCGCAACAAGTATTACACAATGCTGAGAGGTTGATTATTTATTTATATATACCCTGAGATGGATCTTCTCCATAAGGCTGGATTGGCCTATTTTTCCTCGGTATTGGGTGACATATAGTTATTTATATATAGTGGGATGGATCCTTCCTGGGCCGTATGGGCTATATACAGTACCTAGTGCTTGATTATGATGAGTGAAAAGTGTGATATAGAGAGATTGAGTACTTTCGCAGTGTGGGTACATGATTCATCTGTAAGATACATGACATTTTCAAGCATATATGACATTCATGCATCGAGTCGCATTTTTCTCATTTTGTACGGCATCACGTCATTCATGATATTTTTACATGCATTGATATGTGGTTTAGAGAGGTATCTCACACTTGCTATTTGGAAAGAAAATTAAATATATTATTTGTTGTGGAAAAGGTTTTTTTTGAAAAAAGAAATATAGATTTTTAAACTATCTCATACTTCACGACGTTTTTGGTAAAGAAATTGAGTTTTCACTGATATTCTTGAAAGACGGAACTATTTTGAAAAATTTTGAAAATGTAGAACACTTATCTTTGAGTTACTTCCTTATTATATGCTTTACATTGTTATGAACGATTATTAGATATTTTTGTTGGACTGACCTATATTCCGGCTCATCACTGCATTCTACCTAATTTTAGGTTTATTACATATTGAGTACATGGAGTTGGTTGTACTCATACTGCACTTCCTGCACATTGCGTGCATATTTCGAATGTCAACGTTGCTGTGTTCAATGGGAGCTGACTTGGAAGATATATTGGTATCACTGTTGTAGCTGCCTCTTGTTCATGGTAGCCTTAAAATGATATATTTATCAAACAAATGATGTAGTTTCTTCATATCAGTTTTGTAAACTCTATTCTTAGAAACTCATGATTTGTACTACCAGTCCTTGGGAGGTGTATAAAAGAGCATTTATTTTTCCTTAGTATTTTATATTTGTATTTGACTTGATGAGTTGGCTTACCTAGCGAGATGGGTTAGGTCCCATCACGACTTGTTGGATTTTGGGTCGTGATAGATTGGTTTCAGAGCTCTAGGTTCATAGGTTCGACAAGTTATAAGCAAGTGTCTAGTAGAGTCTTGTAGATCGGTATGATGATGTACATACTTATCTTTGAGAGGCTACAGGGCATTTAGGATACACTTTCCATCTTTCTTTCCTTATCGTGCGACATTGATTTAGCTTGAAGCGTAATTCTTTGAATTCCTTCCACGAATTTGTATGCTCATATGAGCGCTCGGTATCAACTTTTGATGGTTTTTTGATTCCATGAATGATATATGAGGTGTGATTAAAGTTTATTGATGATAGGCCAGTCTGGGAGACTTCAGGTCGTGTTTTGGATGTAGATTGAGCACAAATATTCTAATTTCGCGAGTACATTCTTTTGGACTTATAAATTTTGTAGTGTCTATATTAGTGGCATTTATGGCTCGATGAGTGGTTGGATGACCATATGATGATTATTTTGTGACTGTAGTATGTGTTCAGATGGTTTGAAAGTGACAAAAAGAGTCTACTTGAGATGTAATGACTATTGAGTTTTCGATTTCTGTCTTATTTGACATATAATCTCTAGTTACAGGAGTATTGAAGGATATTTCACATAGTTAAATTGTGGGATAAATTAAATTCTTATATCTAGTTGATGATTTCAAACTCAGGAAGGATAAGTGATTCCATAATAGCTTTGGCAGGAAAAAGGGTATAGAAAGATTTCAGCTTGAGGCTAAGCGTGCGAGTTATCACATGCGTAATAAACTACAGTGGCGTGATCTCTACAATGTTGTGTGGAGAATTTTTTTTTCTACCCGTAGGGTAGATGCATTTAGATTTGCATTTGAATTTTTCAAGAAAGTTAACATGGCCGTCACAAGAATGAAGGCGAGTTTAGTAGACGATTTGAGGTTTCATATATGTTGTGTTGCATGTGTTTGGAAAGAATTTAGTTAAATATCACTACGGTGTTATGGCAGTAAATGAATACAGGTATAGAAAATTATTTAATTTTTTTATCTATGGTTTTGAGCAAGAGGGGGAGCTTGCTATGGACAATTCGATTTTGATGGTTATATGTTAAATTTAGATTTTTGTTCGATACATACTTGTGGGTTAGTTATGATTTCCGGATATTGAGATCGAGAAAGGTTAGAATATAGAAATTCCCGAAATACGGGTCATATTGCGCTTTATGAATATATAAAAATAATGGAATGAGTAAGTTGTTGATTTCCAAAAATGTAGTGCGCATGGAATAATTCGACCAGTGGTGTTAAGGAAGAGTTACTTTTTTGAGAGTTCTTATGCTAATGGGACATGTGTCATTTGACCTGTTTAGGTAGTATACTTTAAAGTTGAGCAGAATAGATGATTCTTGAGACAGCACTGATGGATTCAAAAATGTATATGTTGCAATCGAAAAATATTCGGATTCGTATATCGCTAGAATCAATTAATTACATCGGATGGTATTGAAACTTGCGATAATTTTATGTAGATACGGAATCTGTATTCCTGTATAAATGAGATAAAAGAATAATTTTAAATTAACCTAAGGTACTTTCAGAGTGGGCGTATCGGTTCTTGGTGTACTTATTTTGTTATGAGACTCTGCAGAGGTTTTGGTAGCAATATTCATGGGTTTTGCGACCTACATGGCTTGGCCGAGTTAGAGGAATCCACTTTTGATATCTTGATTATGTGCAATTACATTTCAAAGTGTTTGAGCCATGTATTTTGAGCCAGATATTTTCTATCAGTGTGAGTAAAGTGTGGTGTATTGTAATTTCCTCCTCGAAGAGAGCAGATTGAATATTTCTAACTAATCCGGTATGTGTTCTATTGGTGACTCGGAGTTGATATAAAATGCTTGTACTTTTTTTATAATGGTCTAATAGAGGTGGTGTGTCCGGTGAGATTGATAATTACATGAACACACATATGCCTTTATCACAAAAATTGATGTGTTGGTTTTAAATAATGTTCTATGTTGGAAAGGCAGGATTACACTAGAATAGCTGGAATATTTGTGTTTGGTGATATAAGGTCATTTCACCTAGAACGGGTACTATAATATTTGATTACAGCATGTTAGAAGAAAAATTTAGAATTTAACATAATGAATTGGATATGGTACTTGTCAAATGAGAGAAAGCTCCATGACATGTTGATCTAGTGAATGGTTGTGAGTTCTTGTATGTTTCTTTCATTTTCTGTGGTGTACAAAGGTTTTAGAACAAGGTCTTGTTTGATATGGGGTTTATTGCCGACATCGGGTTAATTTGTACAACAACTGTAATTAGAAAGCATAGCCACAAATATTGAGATATGTGGCATTTGAGTTATGGTTACGACTTGTTGCAACTTGTTCAGAATTATACAGTGTATGGATGTGAGGTTCAGATCTTGTAGGAAATTTCAGAGGTTGGTAATTTTGAGTTTAAGGCTTATAGGGCAAATTGAATTAAGATAGGGTGACATGGGATCGCCCCCGAGTATGTACATGGTAAGGCTACACATCAGTTTGTTGGCATTGGGAACAACACTTGGTAGGTGCGAGGACGAACATATGTTTAAGTAGGGGAGGATGTAATGACCCGACTTGTCGTTTTTAGCATTTCCATCTCGTTCAACTATTTGAAGTCTTGAGTAGCGTCGTTTTGTGTATTATGACTTCTGAGAGTGTTCAATTTTTGTTTTCGGGTGATTAAAAATTTAATTCAAAGAACAATCCATGTTTTGGAAGCTTGAGTTGAATAAATGGACTGGATGGTAAAATATGTATAAATGACCCCAAAATGGACTTTTTGATGATTTCAATGGCTACGTATGGTGATTTTGGACTTAGAGCGTGTCCGGAATTCATTTTTGAAGTCTATACTTAAATCAGACTTGAAATGACTAAAATAAAAAATTTAAGTATTGAAGTTTGACCTGGAAGTTGACTTTTTGATATCGGGGTCAGAATTAAGTTCTGAAAATTTTCATAGCTTAGTTCTGTCATTTATGACTTGTGTCCGAAATTTGAGGTCAATTGGACTTGGTTTGATAGGGTTCGACGTCATATATAGAAGTTGGATGTTCTTAGTTTCGTTAAGCTTGAATTGGGGTGTGATTCACAGTTTTGGCGTTGATTGATGTAATTTGAGGCATTGACTGAATTTGTGTCATATTGTAGGACTTGTTAGTGTACTTGTTGGATTACCATGAGGCTCGAATATTTTTTTGAAGATTTTGGTGTTTTGAGCATAAAGATGTAATGGTCCAAAGTTTTAGAGATCGAAATTTAATTTCGAGACTTCTAGAATTTTTATAATGAATTAGGAGTGATCTGGAAAGTTTGGTCTAATTTCATCAGGTCGCGATCGCGTATTTAGCGCGAAACGTGAGTTAATTATTTAACGAGATAAATGGGTATTGCATTGAGAAAATGAGCTACGAATTGAGTTTCGATTGAAGGACTGGGTTCACATTATTGTTTGTGACTCATAGGAACAAGAATCGTCGAATTCTGAGTTCGTATGATGGAGTTAGAGCATTTTTAGTGAAATTAAAAACTGCTGGTGCAACAAGATCTGGTGCACACCTTTAGCGACCAGATTCGAAAATTTTAGCGATGGGGGGACTTTAGCGACCAGAATCGGATTTTTAATGTTGTTCTATTTTTTAGCCCATTTTGACATTTTTGGGCGAAAGAACACGGCCTGGGGCAAATTTTGAGCAAGAAATCATGGGAAATCTTAAGGTAAGTCACTTGTGACCATTTCTACTCCATAATATTGAATTATCATCAAATAATTCGACTAGATTACATGTTTTTGAGGTGTAAAGTGGGGATTTGGACCTTCAAATTTGAAAATAAGATTTGAAGATTTGGGGGCCGAATTGTTATCGAAATTTAGTAATTTTGGTATGGTTGGACTCGTCGTTGAATGGGTTGTCAGATTTTGTCAGTTTCGTCGGGTTCCGAGATGTGAGCCCCACGAGCGATTTTTAGTTAAATTTTGGAATTTTGTGAAAAATTAATATTTTCATGTGGAATTAATTTCTATAAATTTTATTGACTAAATCACATTAATTGTGGCTAGATTCGAGGCGTACGAAGGCGGATTCACGAGGCAAGGGCGTAGCGGAGTAAAGACTTCACGGTTTGAGATAAGTAACTCTTTTAAACTTAGTGTTGAGGGTATAAAATTCCGAATTATGTGCTATGTGATTGATGTTGAGGTGTTGCACATGCTAGGTGACGCGCGTGTGGGCGTGCACCCTGTGAATTATGACTCTGTTGTATCTAGGGTACTGAATAGTGGCCCTATTTTCTTGATATTTGTGTTTTCACCATGTGATGAAATAAATGAGTTGTACATCATGATAGATATCATTTTTAGACTTTATATTGATATTGTTGGGACCCATAGTGGTTGTTTCTTGCTGTCATCTCATTGAATTCATTAATATTTCGTACTTAGTCACATTCATATCATATCTCAGTCTCGGTTGTTATTTATTAACACATCATATCATTGTTGTCGGGCTAGTTTCATAACATTGTGAGCCCGAGAGTGAGACTTGAGAGATTGATGACTGAGTGAGGTCGGGGGCCGGTTTGTAAGATATTAATATGATAGCACGTGATTTGTCTGTGCCGATACTGACATTGATACTATAGCACGTGAGTTATACGTGCAACATATGAGTTGTCCGTGCCCATATTGATATTGATACTATAGCATGTGAGTTGTCCATGCAGATACTGATATTGATACTATAGCACGTGAGTTGGCTGTGTGGATTACAACGCTTGGGCTAAAAGAGCTCTTCCAGGAGTCTGCACACCCCTAGTGAGCACAGGTATATGATAGCATGTGAGTTGTCCGTGCGAATTTTAGTGCTTGGGCTGAAGGAGCCCCTTCGGAGTCTGCATACACCTCAGTGAGCGCAGTCGACTATAAACACATGGATCGGGTTGCACGCTGCAACGAGCCTGAGGACTATATATCTATATATATATAAATCGGGAACGAGTATTACACAGTGTCGAGTGGTGGATCATTTATGTATATATACTCGGAGATGGATCTTCTCCATGAGGATGAATTGCCCTGTTTTTCCTCGGTACTGGGTGACTTATAGTTAGTTATGTATATATTCCGGGATGGATCTTTCCTCGGCCGTATGAGCCATATACAATACTGAGTAGTTGATTATGATGAGTGAAAAGTGTGATATAGAAAGATTGAGTACTCTGAGAGTGTGAGTACATGATTCATTTTTGAGATACATGACATTGGCATGCATATATGACATATATACATCGAGTCGCATTTTTCTCATGCAGTACGGTATCACGTCATTCATTACATTTTTACACACATTGATACGTGGTCGTAGAGAAGTATCTCACACATGCTATTTGGAAAGAAATAAAATATATTATTTATTGTGGAAAGGATTTTTTGAAAAAGGAAATACAGATTTTAAACTATCTCATACTTCACTATGCTTTTGGTAAAGAAATTGAGTTTTCACTGGTATTCTTGAAAGGCGGAACTATTTTGGGAAAGTTGTGAAAAAGTGGAACACTTTATATCTAAGTTACTTCCTTATTATATGCTTTACATTGTTATGAACTGTTATTGGATATTGGTGTTGGACCCGACCTATGTTCCAGCTCGTAACTGCATTCAACCTAAGTTTAGGTTTGTTACTCATTGAGTACATGAGGTCGGTTGTATTTATACTACATTTCCTGCTCATTGCGTTCAGATTTCGAATGTCGACATTGCTGTATTCGATGGGAGCTGACATGGAAGATGTACCAGCAACACTATTGTATTTCCCTCTTGTTTATGGTAGCCTTAGAATTTTAAACTTTATTTATGTATTTGTCAAATAGATGATGTACTTTCTTCATAATAGTTTTGTAAACTCTATTCTTAGAAGCTCATCTGATTTGTACTATTAGTCCTTTGGAGGTGTATAAGAGATCATTTATTTTTCCTCAGTATGTCCCAGAACTGGTGTCACAAGTGGACGAACTACTAGATAATACAAATAAAGGTCTGAATAAAAATAAAGCTAGCTTAACGAAATACACAACTATGATAAAGTGGAATGGGACTTTAGAACTGTGAATGCCATGCCACTATAGCTCAAGTCCCCTCTGAATAGCTAAACCCGAGCAAGTCTAATGTGAGCCTCTGGGACCAACTCCAGCATCTACACAATAAAGTGCAATGTGTAGTATTAGTACAACAAACCCTATGTATTGATAAGTGCCGAGCCTAACATCGAGAAAGTAGTGACGAGGCTAAGGCGGATCACTTACAACAACCTTTACACAATAATAATAATAATAATAATAATAGGAAAACAAGATTATAATTTAAATAGATAAATCATTTCAGTAGTCGAATCAACTTGATAGTCATAAACAATTATTATTTCAATCAATTTCCGTTGCGACGTGCAATCCGATCTTCCAATATAATCTTTCAAATAAATTCTGATGCGGTGTGCAACCCAATCCAATAATATAAACTTTAATAAATTCCGTTGCGGCGTGCAACACGATCCAACAATATAAACTATAATAAATTATGTGATCGTGTGCAACCCGATCCAACAATATAAACTTTAAATAAATTCTGTTGGAGCGTGCAAACTGATCCAATAATATAAACTTTAATAAATTCTGCTGCGGCGTGCAACCCGATCCAAAAATATAAACTATAATAAATTATATTGCGGTGTGCATCCCAATCCACCAATATAAACTTTAATCTGTTGCGGTGTGCAAACCGATCCAACAATATAGTCTTTAAATAAATTTCACTGCAGCGTGCGACTCGATCCAACAATATAAATTTTAAATAAACTCTATTGTGGTGTGCAATCCGATTCAACAATATAAATAAATCACCAATTTTTGTAACCGCAATTACTCCAATAAATACAACAATTACACGAATTCATAAGACAACAAAGCACACCATAATTACGATTTATTTAGGAAACGAATAATGACAAGTAGCATTTAATTGTGGAATTAGGGGAGAAGTATGCAATTTAATATTTAACATGCAAAATCTCAAATAACAATTGTCACATAAATCAGTTAAGCAAGTAGCAATTATGGAATGGATTCAATGCATAATATTGAGCAAGGAATACGAGAGAAACAATTATTATAGTAATTAATTCATGATTTAGAACAATTTATGAATTTATGATACATATGCAAATAATTAATTTGACGATGCATAGGCACTCGTCACCTTGACTATACGTCTTACACATGAATTTCACATAACAATAACTCGAGGGTTCTATTCCCTCAAGTCAAGGTTAACCACAACACTTACCTCGTTTCGCAACCAAATTCAAGATTCCGATAAACCTTTGCCTCGCGAATTCGTGTTCGAAATTCTCAAATCCAGCCATAAATAATTCAATATACTCAATACAAATTGTAGGAATTACTTCCATATGAATTTACTATTTTTTCCGGATAAAAGCTGAAATTTAACTCAAAAATTGCATGTGGGGCCCACATCTCAGAATCCAACAAAACTTACAAAATACGAACACCCGTTCCAATACGAGTTTAACCACAAAAAAATTATCGAATTCCGACATCAGATTGGCTTTCAAATCATAAATTTTTATTTTTGGAATATTTGATAAAAAATTGATTTTTCTTCCATAAATTCATTGATTCATGATATAAATGAGTATGGAATAATGATCTATAAAGTATTTAGGATAAAGAACACTTACCTTCTTCAAATTTGTGAAAACCCCTCTGAAAATCGCCCAAACAGAAATTCCCAATTCTATTTTTGTCAAAAATGCCAAAACCCCCAATTTATAGAGCCTATGACGATTTCGATCGCCACCAGTAGCGTGGGGCGCTGCTTGTGGCACAATTTCCAGAATACCAATAATTCCCAGTGCCCCACGCTACCCTGGGCGCTGGCGGCGATTGGAAATATTTTCCGATACAGAAATAGGCATAACTCTTTCATACAATGTCCGAATTCGATGATTCGTTTTGCTATGGCTCCAAAATTTCAATACGGGTCTAATTATTAAATCAAAACTGAATTTGGAGCTCATTTTATTAATGCTATTCCACTTATTGTTGAAGAAACAACGTCGAAACATTTTTAAATTGCCCAAGTTAAACTCCATTAACCATCTAAACTCCGCCCGAGGCCCTCGGGACCTCAACAAATGAATCTGCTGCCCTACCCTCTGCCTGAGCTGGGTCTACAGGCGGTACCAGTATGACCTCTAGGATCTGATAAACCTGAACCTGCTGCTCTGGAGTGTGGGTAGCGGGAGTCTATGCTCCTCCCTTAGCCTTAGATGTGGCATTAGCAAAGCGAATTAACCCTTCCTGAGCTAAAGTATTGTACATGCTCATGAATTGTGCAAGGGTCTCCTAGAGAGATGGAATAGTAGTATTAGTAGGCGTATCAGGTTCCTGGGCTCCGACTGGAGATGCTACTGGCTCCTCTGTAGTAGTTTGCATGGCTGCTCTGGCTGCACCACATGTGCGTCCTCGACCTCTACCCCAGCCCCGGCGGCCCCAGCCTCTAGCAGCTCTAGTAGGGGGAGTGAGTGTCTGGTCATCTCTGGTAGCATTTGTCCTCACCATCTATGAGAGAATGGAAGATAGAGGTTTATAATTTTGAAATGAATAATCTCGCACGACAAGGAATCAAATAAAGTGGAATTTTCCTAGCAGTTCCATAGCCTCTTGAAGATAAGCACAGACGTCTCCGTACCTATCCGCGAGACTCTAATAAACCGGCTTGTGATTAATGACTCCTATGAACCTAGAACTCCGATACCAACTTCTAACGATCCAAGTTCTCCCTCCGTGAAGTGCCGTGATTACATCTAGTCTCTACGACTAGGTAAGCCTAACAATTTGTGGAAATAAAACAAAGATACAAAAACTAACAATTAATAGGTAAATATAATAAAGGAGTTTAAAATGCCACTTGGCATATAAAATAATAATATTCTACATCTAAACATTAGCACTTCCAAAATCAGGAATCTCATAAATCACAAGCTATAGAAATACATAGTGTTTCTAACTCCAGAAATCTAACAATAAAGTAAATACAGGGAGTCTATAACTGAAGGATGAATAGAGAAGGACTTCTAGGTCTACGGACGCGGCAGATATTCCTCGAAATCTCCAAGATTGCCTTGCCTCACTGGAAGTATGGTTGAGAAGAAGTACTTGGATCTTCACAAGAAAAACATGTGCAGGAAAGGGCATGAGTACACCACATCGGTACACAATAAGCGCCTAAGCCTAACCTCAATCGAGTAGGGACAAGATAGGTCAGTTCCCTACTAGTTTATCCATTTAATACGATAAAACAATATGAAATATCGCAGTAGAGTTAAAAATTCTTATGGTCAATGAAAAATGAAATCACAAGAAGAAATAACTCAGTACACAGAGATAGCAACAAGGAATCTCACGGGATACCGTCTCGTAGTCCAAAACATAAATGTACAGAGAATCTCCCGAGATACCGTCCCGTAGTCCAAATTGTAAATATGCAGGGGGGTCTCCCGGAATACCGTTCTGTGGTCCCAAAGTAAATATCCAGTACAGGGGGATCTCTCAGGATACTGTCCTGTAGTCCCAAACATAAACATCTAGGGGATCTCTCTGAATACCGTTCTGTAGTCACAAAATAAATATACAGCTCATTCAATACTCACAACAATTCCAGCTAGGAAAAATTTACAGTTCTAAATCGAGTTCGTACAAAAGAAGACATCTAATTCTTACTCTAAACATGCTACACAAAATCCAGGTGTCACGACCCAGATTATTCCCACCATCGGGCGTCGTGATGGCACCTACTAATGGAGCTAGGCCAGCCAAACGTTAAACACTCTGTATCCAACCTAAACAATATAATATTCTAACAACAATTAAATAGGTGCGGAAGACTTTAAATTTAACAAAATGATATAAAATATACGGAAGTTTGAAATACATCACTACCCAAAATCTGGTGTCACTAGCTCACAGACTACTATAGAATACTACAAATAAGTCTGAATGAAAGAAAAATACATATGTCTGTTTCGGTACAATGAAAACAAACTGAAATAAAGGAAAGGGACTTCAGCCTGCGAACGTCAGCTAGGCTACCTCGAGAGTCCCTAGACTGAAGATAGCTCCCAGATAGAAATCCTACTG
>MU764853.1:55213-65863 GCA_026770625.1 Nicotiana glauca
ATATACAATAAAAGGAAAAGAAATACCGAAACTAAATAGTTAAAAAGGGAGGGAAACATGTTGTGGGGGAGTACAATTTGAATATAAAATTCATCAGTGTAATTAAGAAACAGGGTACAACAATAATTATAAAAAAATAAGAATTCAATAGTTGCACGACATCACCCTTCGTGCTTTTACTCTCGTTCTCACCCAAAGCAAATGAATAAAATGCACGGCATCACCCTTCGTGCTTTCCCTCACATGATTCTCATTTCATGGCACGTAATGACCCTTCGTGCAAATATAATCAAATCAGAGCACGGAATGTACCTTCGTGCATAAGTAGTCAAAACATAGCACGGAATGACCCTTCGTGCAAATATAATCAGAAATAGCACGAAATGACCCTTCGTGCAATATCACTCCTCCTCACCCAAGCAACAGTCACAACCAAGTGGGCAAGAGGAATAAAAAAATAGTAAGAACTATCCCGGCAAGGGAATAACACAATTAACAACTAAGTCCTGGTAAGGGAACAATAACAATAACTTTCACAACCCGACAAGGGTAATACTCAATATATTCAAACCATCCCGGCAAGGGATTTAATCACAACTCCTTTCAATACTTTCATCTCCTACTCAATAGCATTTATCATTTGAGCCAACGCTCTAAAAATATTACTATTTCACAACTTATTCTCAAACTCTTCACATTTGTAGAAATCATAATTTAGCTTAGAAGAGTTCCAAATTATCTTAAAACAAGTACAAACAAAGACCCACGGTCATACTAGACTCCGGTGAGTAGACACTCGTCACCATGCCTATACACCGCACTCGATCATTTAGCAAATAGCAATTTGTAATACTCTAATCATATTCCCTCAAGCCAAAGTTAGATCAAACAATTACCTCAAATGCTCCAAAAGTCCACTCAAGCCTCTAGAATAGCTTTACCCCTCGAATTCACCACAAAACCGCTCGAATCTACTCACAAATTACTTGAATATATCAATTTGAATGCATAAAAAATGAATTCCCTAAAGTTTTACTCAAAAATTCCCAAAATGCCCCCGGGCCCACGTGGTCAAAACCTGAAGTTCAAAACAAAAACTCGGTCATCCAATACCCCACGAGTTCATATCTATGATTTGTTTTGAAATCGGACCCCGAATTGAGGTCCAAATCTCCAATTTTAAGAAAACCTAGGTTCTACCCAAAATCCCTATTTTTACCAATGAAAAACCTTGATTTTAAGATGAAAACATGATAAATGATGTTAAAGATTGAAGAAATTAAGTAAAAGTCGACTTACATATGATTTGGAGAAGGGGGAGATCGTGAAAAATCGCCAATGGGTGTTTGGGTTTTGAAAATATGAAAAATGAAGCATCAAAATTGTCTAAGTATGAATATGCAGGTCTCTGATGTCGCATTTGCGAACAGTTTTGCGAAGTCAAGTTCGCATTTGCGAACTCTGAAGGACACTGGGAAACTCGCATTTGCGAACTATTGTTCGCATTTGCAAAAGTCCCCATCCGCATTAACGGACTGTTAGTCGCATTTGTGAAGACGGGGGTTTGAGGGCTGGTATCGCATTTGCGATACTTTTCTTCGCATTTGCAAAAAATTCTTCCCAGATGAAAGATCACATTTGCGATAGAAAGCTCGCAATTGCGAATGCTGGCTTCACAATTGCGAATCCTGCAAAACTGAAGAACAACAGGTTTTCAACTATGAGAAATGCAATCCGGCAGCTATCCAAAACTCATTCGAGCCCTCGGGGCTCCAAACCAAAGATGCACACAACCTCAAAAACATCCTACGGACTTACTCGCGCGATCAAATCGCCAAAATAACATCATTTACATATAATCGAGCCTCAAAACTCATGATTTTTATTTCAAAGTTCTTAAACTTTCAAACTTGGAACTCATTATCCGAAACACGTCGAACGATGTCCGATTTCGACCAAATTTCACAGGAAGCGCTTAACGCATATTTAAGACATGTACCGGGCGTCGGAACCAAAATACGAGCCCGATACCTATATTTTCTATCTCATTTTCATTTCTATTTTTCCTTAATTATTTCAAAAAACAATTTAACAAAAAAATTCTTTTACCGGGGTTCTGGACCTCGGATTTGACTGCGGGCACATGCCCGAGTTCTATATTTTTCTACGAACCTTCCGAAACTGTCAAATCACATATTCGGGTCCATTTACCAAAAATGTTGACCAAAGTTAACTATATCAATATTAATATCAAAATTCTTTAAAATTTTCACATAATTGACATATTTTAACATAAAAACTTTCTGGCTTCACGCCTGGACTATGCACGCAAATCGAGGTAACCACCAGCAAGGTTTCCAAGGCCTCGGAAGCACGGAGAAAGGGAGAAATACGGTGATGACCCTTTGGGTCATCACATTCTCCACCTCTAAAACAACCGTTCGTCCTTGAACGGACAAAAGAAAGAAGTACCAGAGTTAGGAAATAGATGAGGGTAACGGCTCTGCATATCAGACTCGGACTCCCAGGTCGATGCCTCAGGAGGCTGACCTCTCCACTGAACATGCACTGAAGGAAAACTTTTCGACCTCAACTGTCGAACCTGCCGGTCTAGAATAGCTACCGGCTTCTCCTCGTAGGACAGATCCTTGTCCAACTGGACAGTGCTGAAATCTAACACGTGGGTAGGATCTCCGTGATACCTCCGGAGCATAGACACATGAAACACTGGATGCACGGCTGACAAGCTAGGGTGTAAGGCAAGCCTATAAGCCACCTCTCCCACGCGATCAAGAATCTCAAATGGGCCAATGAACCTAGGGCTAAGCTTGCCGTTCTTCCCAAATCTCATCACGCCCTTCATAGGCAATACACAGAGCAATACTCGCTCGCCAACCATGAAAGCTACATCTCGAACCTTGCGATCCGCATAACTCTTTTGCCGCGACTGAGCCGAACGAAGCCTGTCCTGAATGATCTTGACCTTATCCAAGGCCTCCTGGACTAAATCTGTACCCAACAGCCGAGCCTCTCACGGCTCAAACCATCCACTTGGAGACCTACATTGCCTACCATACAACGCCTTATAAGGAGCCATCTGAATACTGTACTGGTAGCTGTTGTTGTAGGCGAACTCTGCTAAAGGTAGAAACTAGTCCCAAGAGCCTCCAAAATCAATAACACAAGCTCGGAGTATATCCTCCAATATCTGAATAGTCCTCTCGGACTGCCCGTCTGTCTGAGGATGGAATGTTGTACTCAACTGAACCTGGGTGCCTAACTCCTGCTGAACTGCTCTCCAAAAGCGCGAGGTAAACTACGTACCTCGGTCTGAAATGATAGATATCGACACCCCATGAAGGCGAACAATCTCTCGGATGTAGATCCTTACTAATCTGTCCGATGAATAGGTGGTGGCAACATGAATGAAATGTGCTGACTTGGTCAGCCTATCAACCATGACCCATAAAGCATCAAATTTCTTCTAGGTCACCGGAAGACCAGTAACGAAGTCCATGATAATATTCTCCCACTTCCACTCGGGAAGCTCAATCCTCTGAAACACACCACCAGGCCTCTGATGCTCATACTTGACCTGGTGACAACTCAAACATCGAGCCACATATGCAACAATGTCATTCTTCATCCTACGCCACTAGTAATGCTGCCGCAAGTCCTGATACATCTTCGCGGCGCCCGGGTGAATAGAATACCGAGAACTATGGGCCTCCGCTAAGATCAACTCTTGAATACCATCAACATTGGGCACACATACTTGCCCCTGCAACCTCAAAATACTATCCGCATCTAGGATCACCTTCGTGGCACCTCCACGCTGCACAGTGTCTCTCAGGACACACAAATGAGGATCATCAAATTACCAGTCACAGATACGCTCCAATAATGAAGAACGAGCGACCGTCCAAGCTAAAGCTTGGCTAGGCTCAGGAATGTCCAACCTCACAAACCGGTTGGCCAAGGCCTGAATATCCAAAGCAAGCGATCTCCGGTTGACCGGAATATAGGCAAGACTACCCATGCTGGCTAACTTTCTGCTCAATGCATCCGCCACTATATTGGCTCCCCCCGGGTGGTACAAAATAGTGACATCATAATCCTTCAGTAGCTCCAACCATCTCCGCTGCCTCAAGTTCAACTCTTTCTGCTTGAACAAGTATTGCAGACTCTTGTGATCAGTGTATACCTCACACGTCACACCATATAAGTAATGCCTCCAAATTATCAAAGCATGGACAATGGCTGCCAACTCTAGATCATGTACTGGGTAGTTCTTCTCATGAATCTTCAACTGCCTCGAAACGTAAGCAATGACCCTGCCATCCTGCATCAACACTACACCAAACCCAATACGGGAAGCATCACAATAAACTGTATAAGGCCCTAAACCTGTGGGCAACACCAATATCGGTGACGTAGTTAGAGCTGTCTTGATCTTCTGAAAGCTCTCCTCGCACTCGTCCGACTACCTGAACCGGGCACCCTTTTGGGTCAGCTAGGTCATCGGGGCTGCTATATATGAGAATCCCTCCACAAATCGGTGATAATAACCGGCTAACCCCAAGAAACTCTGAATCTCAGTAGCTGAAGCTGGTCGAGGGCAATTCTTGATTGCCTCAATCTTCTTCGGGTCTACCTGAATGCCCGCTGCTGATACTACATGACTTAGAAATGCAACTGAACTCAACCAAAACTCGCACTTTGAGAACTTGGCATACAACTGGCTATCCTTCAGAGTCTGAAGAACAACTCTAAGGTGCTGCTCGTGCTCCTCCTAACTGCGGGAGTACACAAGAATATCATCAATGAAAACTATCACGAACAAGTCCAAATAAGGCTTGAACACTCGGTTCATCAACTCCATAAACGCTGCTGGTGCATTGGTCAACCCGAGTGCGAAATGCTGTCTTAGGGACATCAGACGCCCTAATCCTCAACTGGTGATAACCCGATCTCAAATCTATCTTTGAAAATACCTTCGCACCCTGCAACTAGTCAAACAAATCATCAATCCACGGAAGTGGATACTTGTTCTTTATCGTTACCTTGTTCAACTGTCGGTAGTCAATGCACATTCTCATCGATCCATCCTTTTTCTTCACAATAGAACTGGCACACCCTAAGGAGATACACTAGGCCTGATGAAACCCTTCTCAAGCAAATCTTGCAACTGATCCTTTAACTCTTTCAGCTCTGGCGGGGCCATAAGATACGGCGGGATAGAAATGGGTTGCGTGCCTTGAGCCAGATCAATACAAAAATCAATATCCCTGTCGGGCGGCATACCCGGCAGGTTTGAAGGGAAAACCTCTGGGAACTCCCGGACAATAGGAACTGAGTCAATAGAAGGAAACTCTGTGCTGGAATCACGAACATATGCCAAATAAGCTAAACACCCCTTCTCGACCATACGTCGAGCCTTAACATATGAAATAACACTGCGGGTGGCATGTCCTGGGGTCCCTCTCCACTCCAATCGGGGCAAGTCAGGTAAAGCCAAGGTCACGCTCTTGGCGTGACAATCCAAGATAGTATGATACGGGGACAACCAATCCATCCCCAATATAACATCAAAATCAACCATGTCTAGAAGCAATAGATCAACACGGGTCTCAATACCCTCAAATACTACTACACAGGAATGATGGACTCTGTCGACCACTATTGAATCACCCACTGGTGTAGACACCTATACAAGAATGCCCAAGGCATCACTAGGGATAGCCAGGTAGGGAGCAAAATCAGAAGACACATATGAATACCTAGACCCAGGGTCAAATAACACTGAAGCATCCCTGTCACAGACCAGAATAGTACCTGTAATAACAGCGTCGGAAGACTCTGCCTCTTGCTTGGCTGGCAAAGCGTAAAAATGGGGCTGGGCCCCACCCCCTGAACCATGTGTCTAGGATGATCGGCAACTGGCTGACCCCTACCTCTACCGGTCCGAGCTCCACCTCTACGATCTCTACCTCTACCTCTATGATCCCTACCCCCGCCTCTACCTGGCTGGGCGGGCTATGGATCACCTACTGCCTGAATCATGGGGCGAGGACCCTGCTGCTGAAAGCAGCCTGATGCTCGAGGGCAAAACCTGTCAATATAACCGGGGTCACCACAACCATAACAAGATCTAGGCTGCTACGACTGCTGGCCCTGTCGACCTGAATGACCTCCCCTAAAGCTCTGGAGTGGGGGTGCACTGATAGGCTGTTGATCTGAATAGTACTGTTGAGCACCACCGCCGCCTGGAGTACCATGAGAAACCTGGAGAGCTAACTGAAAGGGCCTCGGTGGATGACCTCTACCATAAGAATCCCTACCTCCAGACGAGGTACCACTGAACCTACCAGAATGACGAGGCCTCTTATCTGACATCTTACCACCTCCTCGTGAGAGGGAATTCTTAACTAAAAGGAAATATCACTACCAACTCCCACAGCCATCTGGAGATGGATCGGTTGAATCAGCCCATCAATAAATCTCCAGACCCTCTCTCGCTCTGTGGGGAGTATCACAACTGCATGGCGTGCCAAGTCAAAAAATCTAGTCTCATACTGTGTAACTGTCATGGAGATCTGCTGGAGGCGCTCAAACTCCGCAAATTGTTTCCATGTCAAAGCTGGAGACCCTGCTGGTCTAGATAGGCAATAATCTCTTTACCAAGTCTTGGCGGATCCTGCAAGCCTAAAGGTGCAAAAATCGACCCCGTTGGTCTCCACTATACCCATAGTCCTGAGAATCTCATGACAACTGAATAGAAAATCCTGGGGATCCTCCGATAAAGCACTGTTGAAAGTGGTGAAAAGCTTGGAGAACCGATCAAGTCTCCACAAAGCATCCGAAGACATGGCCGCTCCATCACCGGCCTGAGCTGTAATACCCGTCTGAGCTGCCACTGCAGGCTGAACCACTGGAACCTGAGTTCGGGGAGCTACCTGCTCCGGAGTACGCGTAGCATGAGTCTAAACCCCTTCTCCAACATTAGAAGTGGCTGGTGCTCGCTATGCCCTTAACTCTCAAATCGTCCTCCTCGCACATCGAATCTATCCAAAACTACAACGAATACGTCACAATATGCCAAAGGAACAATACCCAATTAAAAACAATTGAAAAATATTAAAAATACCAAAATTGGCAAAACACGACCCCGGGCCCACTTCAAGAAACTAAGATATTTTTCACATCAGCGGGTTCCTTATCTCGCCAGAAGTCTATACATATAAAGAACACCAAAATCGAAGTCCAAATGACCCCACAAATCACAATTTTTCTCTCTCTTAAGTTCAAGCCCTAAATCACCATTTTTGTCTATTAATTTCTTAAGTTTTCAGCCCTAATCCATGTATTTGCACCATAAAATCGTGTTTTAAGTCCAAAAATTATTACCTTATCGAAGCTCCTTGAAAACCCTCTTCAAAATCGCCTACAATTCTCCAAGTTCGAAGTTAGAATGAGAAATCCTTAAAAAATTCGCGAAGATGAACTTTAATATCTTTGCCCAGGGAAAATTGCATTTGCGGTCAAAAAGTCGCTTCTACGGCTTCCGCTTCTGCGACCAAAGTTCTGCTTCTGCAAAAATCACTTAAGCTCCCAGGGATTGCTTTTGCGACTAAAATTCCGCATCTGTGGCTTCGCAGATGCGACTCCTCGTCCGCTTCTGCGAAAACAGCTGCCAAGCCAAAACTCACACCTGTGGCTATCCTTTTGCACCTGCGACTCTGCTTCTGTGGATTCCTCCTTGCTTCTGCGATACCTATTCTGCGGCCCCAATTCCGTAGAAGCGAAAATCCCTGAAGTAGCAGCAAATATCCAATTTCACAAGTCCAAAACTTCCCGTTAACCATCCGAAATCACCCCGAGCCCCTGGGACCTCAACCAAAAGCACCAAATCCTTCTATAAGATCATTCAAACTTGTTCCAATCATTATAACACCTCAAACAGCACCAAAACCATCAAATTACATCGAATTCAATCCTAAGTTCTTCAAAAACTTCCGAAACAAGCATTCGATCAAAAATCCAACGAAATCACTTCCGAATGACCTGAAATTTTACACACACATCCTAATTCACTTAACAAAGCTACATCAACTCTCGGAATTCTATTCCGACCCTCGGATCAAAATCTCACCTTTCAATCGGAATTTGCCAAAATACTAACTTCGCCAATTCAAGCCTAATTCTACACCGGACCTCCAAAATCACTTTCGATCACTCTCCTAAGTCACAAATCATCCCCCGAAGCAAACTGAATCATCGTAAATCACATCCGAGCCCTCTAACTCATAGGTCAACATCATGTTGACTTTTCCAACCTAAGCTTCCCTTAAAAAGACTAAGTGTCTCATTTCCTTCAAAAAATCAATCCAAACCCACTTGATTACACAAGACACTGATAATGAAACATAAAGAAGCAAAAAATGAGGGAAACGGGGTGGTAATTCATGAGACGATGGGTCAGGTCGTCACATCCTCCTCAGCTTAAATAAACGCTCGTCCTCGAGCGAGGCAACAAACATACCTGGAGTCTCAAATAGGTGGGGATATCTGCTCTGCATCTCCCGCTCAGTCTCCTAGGTAGCCTCCTTCATGGGCCGACCTCACCGCTGCACCTTCACCGAAGAAACATCGTTTGACCTTAACTTCCAAACCTGATGCTCCATTATGGCTTTTGGCTCTATATCATAAGTCAAATCACTATCCAATTGAAGCGTACTGAAATCCAGAACATGGGACGGGTCCCCAATATACTTCCGGAGCTTGGAAACATGGAAAACCGGATGCACACTCGACAAGCTGAGTGGCAAGGCAAGCTCTTAAGCCACCTCTGCTATCCTCCTAAGTACCTCAAAAGGCCTAATATATCACGGACTTAACTTTCATTTCTTTATGAAACTCATAACACTCTTCGTGGGTAAAACCTTCAACATGACCTTCTAACCAACCATGTAGGACATATCTCGAACCTTCAGGTCCGCATAGCTCTTTTGCCTTGACTTCGCCGTGCAAAGTCTCTCCTGAATTACCTTCACTTTATGTAAAGCATCCTGAACCAAATCTATCCCCAATAGTCTAGCCTCGCCGAGCTCAAGCCAACCAAATGGAGATCTACACCGTCTACCATATAAAGCCTCATACGGTGCCATCTGAATACTGGACTTATAGGTGTTGTTGTAGGCAAACTCTGCAAGCGGTAGAAACTGATCCCATGACCCTCCGAAATCAATAACATAGGCGCGTAACATATCCTCTAATATCTGAATGGTGCGCCCAGACTGCCCGTCCATTTGAGGGTGAAAAGTTGTGCTCAATTGCACTTGAGTGCCCAACTCTCGCTGAACTGACTTCCAAAACTAGGAAGTAAACTGACTGCCCCGATCTGATATGATAGAAATTGCGACACCATGCAATCGAACAATATCCCGAATATATAACTCTGCCAGCCGCTTTGAAGAATAAGCAGTACAAACATGAATGAAGTGCGCGGACTTGGTCAGCCTGTCTACAATCACTCAAATAGCACCAACGGGGCGGTAATTCATGAGACGACGGGTCGGGTCTGTCACACCTCCTTTTTTCGAAGAGCTTTATCGGTCTTTACTACACCTCGGGAAGCGATATAGTAATAAAGGAGTTTTTTCCAATTTAAGGACAATCAAAATGGGATTCGTTTTTATTTAAAAATTAGAACCGCCACTTGGGAGATTTATGGTGTCCCAAGTCACCGTTTTGAATCCCGAATCGAGGAAGGGTTTGACTCTGTTTAACTGTCGCGAACCAGAAATCCGGGTAAGGAATTCTGTTAACCCGGGAGAAGGTGTTAGGCACTCCCGAGTTCCGTGGTTTTAGCACGGTCACTCAACTACCGTATTTGGCTAAAGTATTTGATTTTAATACATGTTAAACCTACAATGTAATTTTAAAGTTATTTACCGCTTTTAGTTGATTTTTTTAAGAAAGTGAACGTCGTTTATTTGGATCACGTCACATGAAATGCACCCGGATCCTCGACACATTTTTATCCAACGTTTTGGGATTTGGATTTGGGTTGCATGAAATGCACACCCGTATTTAGGAAGGTAAAATTATTAAAAAGCGCGCCTAAAGCGACTAATGTGTTATTATCTTTGTGGGAGGCCGTGAAATTCGCTATACGGCATGTCCCGAGTTCTATGTATTTTAATATAAATAATTAAAGAGGTCCACGCAATTTATGCATTTTTTTTAGCGCGGCTCACCTCATTTTATTATTTGAAGGCCATCCTAAAGCAAACTATAATTTTCTATTAGATTTGTCTCTAAAGGGCCCTAATTAATTAATATTATCAATATTATTATTAAGAGTAATCAGAGAATTTGGGCCTCCAGTTCAAGTCCACACTCGAATAAGAGGAAGACCTCTTAATTCGAACATGCTACTTAACTAAAAAGCTCGAAACCCCGGTTACAAAATTAATCCTGATGAATTTAAAATAGATTCCAGCCTCAGCATTCAAACTCCCCATTGTCCAATTAGCTCTTATTTCAACAATTTCAATGAACAAGCTATTGTAACAATCCAATTAGAACTAAAAGCTAATGCCTAACTCTACATTTATAAACCATGCTACTGACCGAAAAATGAGGATC
>MU764858.1:0-24921 GCA_026770625.1 Nicotiana glauca
CCATGTGCAATGGTTATGACTAACTGTGTCTCCCAAGATAGACCAGGTCCTTCCCTGAGTTCATTTGTCAATCTTTAAAACTTCAACTGAACTTGGGCCAACACCATTTTTGACACTGGTGCTATCGGTTTCAATTGTATCTCTCTGTTCAGACATGGTCCATTTTTCATTTCAATGGGGTTTATTGCAGGTATATAGTTAGCTGCTAAGCCCAGTAGTCGTTTATTGAACCCTATGATCTCTTCTTGAATTGCTTTTTCACTCTACAACAGTACACCATTATTATCTATCAAATTTCTAATTTTATTTTAGGATAGTCTATTCTTCACAGAGGCAAAAAAGTAGGCTGTATTTGCATCCCCCAATTGTAACCATTGGTTTCTAGATTTCTGCTTTGTTATACTTTCTTCAATAAGGATCCACTTCTCTGGTTTCTCTCTAATTGATTTCTCTTCCTTTTTTAATTTTCTGATATCCCCCTGATTCTCAACTCCTCCTGGACTGACCATAGTTGTTGTCTACTATTTTTTATTTTCTCATCAACTCTCGAATAGTGAGTACTGTTGAGTTGTTTCAATTTGTGTTTCACTCTTTTAAGTTTTCCCATACTCTCTGCATATTCACCTCGTTATCCATGCTGGTCCACCCTTCTATTACTTTTTGCTTAAATTCTTCATGTTCTGCTGTGACATTGAAAAATTTAAATGGTCTATATGTCTTCTTCTGGTGATCCTCCAATCTAATAGCTATTGGACTATGGTCAGAAAAGCAAGGCGCCATGATTATAATATCAAATGTGGATATTTGAGCATCCATTCTGTATTTGCCACTCCTCTGTCTATCTTACTGGTAACTGAGTTATTCGACCATGTGTACTTTGCCCATATACTTCTCAACTTTGTTATATGACAATCATTCATAAAGTCTTTAAAATCTTTAACCTCAGATTCCTGTATCTGGTTGCCATTTATTCTATCCTCTATATTCAACACTGCATTAAAGTCTCCCATTGCTAGCCATGGTCCTGCGTGATCATTTTGAATTTGCCTTAGTTCATGCCATAGACTTCTCCTATCACCAATTGTACGCAGACCCTAGATAGCTGTGAAGTTAAAACTCATCTTGCTATCCAATATGCAAACCTGCCCATAAATAAGTTGCACATGAGTAACTTCTACTGTGAAACTGACCCTGTTAGGATCGTACAATAGCCAAATTCTTCCTTTATCTCCTGTTCCATAGTTGTTGCACTAGTTCCACTGTGGAGCTATTTTATTTTTTATCTTTTTCGCGACTACTTCTGTCACTTTATGTTCTACTATAGCTATTATTGCTATATTATTTTCCTTTATAAACTCCTTCATCTCCTTCTGCTTGTACAACTTATTCAACCCTCTTACATTCCATATGACTAACTTCTTCTTGGAATGAATAGGTGTTTTGTCTCCCCTCCTCTACTTGTGCTACATTGCCCTGCTTCCATCCCCTGTTTGGTTATAGCAAATTGCAAAAGATCACCTGTTGCTATAGGGTCAAAACCATTTTTGGTCTGCATGCCTTCATTTTGATAGCTCACCGGAGACTTGCCTGTTGATTTCCCCCTCACTTCTGTCCACCCTTCTTCCTTTTCTATTGTATTTTCTTTTATCGGTTCTTTCTCTATAGTTGGTATCTCAGCCATCTTAGTTGTCTCAGGATTGCTTAGTGCCTTTGCTATCTGTGTTCCCCCCTTTTCGTGCCATTCATGTCTCTGCTTAGAGGAATTCTTTCTCACTTGCTTTGGTTGCTCTTTGAGATGTCCTTTTGTTGGCAAGAGTGTCCCAATTGTAGGCAAACATTACAATATTCAGGGCGCCAATCATAGGTCACTACCTGCTAAAAACATCTACCATTTGGATCCTTCACTTCGATCTTTTCAGAGAGTTTTTTTGTGATGTCAATCTCAATTGACACACGAGCATAAGAAATTCTATCTACTCTGGCAGTACAGTCATCAGCATACAGGGGTACTCCCAAACTACTTGCTATTCGACTCAGGGATGTCGTCCCCTAGCAATTCAGAGGTAATTTTGGAAATCTTACCCATTTATCGATTGGAAACAACCTCTCTGCCCTTTCGGGTAGGGGTAAGGCTTGCATACGTATTACCCTCCCAGAACCCACCTTGTGGGATTATACTGGGTAGTTGTTGTTGTTGTTGTTGTATTGGCAAAGTATTCAGTACTTCATCCTGGAAGTTGAAATCAGTTGTCCATATCTTTATTATCGGCCTATTGTTTATAGTGTTGGGGGATGCATATAATGCCATGTCTCTGTCCTCTATACTGTGGAATCAGATTAGGAAATATCCATCGTTATGGTAGTAGACTCTTGGCTTTGCAGCAATTCCCCATTGACTTGCTATGAACCTCTCTACAGCCCTAATTGTAGGGGAGTCCCCAACCACATAGAAGACAATTGCCTTGCGCCATTTTTCAGTTTCCTCTTCCACTTCTTCTTTTTCTAATTCTATAATTTTAACACCATCTCGTATAGTGGGGGCGATGTATCTCAGATTCATACCTTTTGAAGCATATTTGTTTCCTTCAAACAAGTTCACCCACGACAGCTTGGTTGGTGGATCATGCCCTAGGTCCAGTCTTTTTTGCACCTTATTTGTCTCTGCTACTAGGTTCCCATTTTGATTTTCTGAACTAAGTGCTATTGTATCCTTGCACACATCTTTCACTCCCTCCACAGTCGCGGAGAGTGGAGTTTTGCTCTTCTCATTGCAACTAGGTAGAGCAGGCCATAGACCCTCCTTCTGTGGCAATTGATCCATGGGAGTATCAGTAATGAGCATGCTTGTGCTCAAAGGCCCCTTTATGGGCGGTGTAAACTTCTCTGCCACCATTTTTGCTGGTGCGGTGCAAATTTGGTCATTCACATCCCCTCTAAGATCCTCCTGCTCTGAGTTCTCTGTTCCTATGGGTCGTTGATTAACCTTTGTCAATTTCACATTTGATAGTTCAATTCTGTGCGCTGCCTTTTTTGCTCAGCCCCTAGCCATTTCCGGCGAGGGCGTATGTTAGTAATCACCACTATCGTACACCTTGAAAGGAATAGCTTTATTTTACAAATTTGATAGTTCAACTTTGTGTATTGTTAAACAAAGTTGTGAACTTGTCAATATTATGTTGTTGGTCATTTGAATGATGATTATATTGTTATTTTGTTATTGAACACTTTAGTAGTTGTTGTTGTGGTTATTAGTTCTTGTTGTGGTTATTAGTTGTTGTGGTTCTGGTTCTGGTTATTAGTTGTTGTTATTTTGTGTGTTTTCATGGTTGAATGACATCAATGTAAGCTTCCATTATAGGATGTACATTGGTCTAAATTGGCAGGTGGTGTAGCTTAAAAGCAGCCATTTTCTGTCACGACCCGAATTTTCTGCCCTCGGGAGTCATGATGGCGCCTACTCGTAGAAGCTAGGCAAGCCACGAACTTAGAAATCTATAACTCTTTTGTTTTAATATTTTCAACTTATATTAACAAGTGATAAACATGTAAATAATAGCGGAATATAAGATTAAGCGGAAGACTTAGATAAATATAAGACCAAAATAATACGAAAATCGACATATGTCTCTACCCAGAAACCGGTGTCACAATACCCATAGACTAACTATGATTACTACATACAAATGTTTGAAAGAAAGATCACTATCTGTCTCGGATACAAATAATAACAGAATAACACAACTAATAGAAGAGACGCCAGGCCTGCGAACGCCTACAGGACTACCTCAGAATCCGATGGACTAAAGGCTGGCTCCCTTACTGTTGCTGACCAAATGCTGCTCCGGTATCTGCACATAAGTGCAGAGTGTAGCATTAGTACAACCGACCCCATATGCTGGTAAGTGTCTAGCCTAACCCCAGCGAGGTAGTGACGAGGCTAGGACCAGACTCTAGATAAATCTGTGCAGTTATATAAAATACAGCGGAAAAATAAATAGGAAATAAGCAGTTTAAAAGGAAGGGGGAACATGCTTCAGGGAACATATCAACCTAGCAGAAACTAAATAGAAATCTGAAAGGACACTACAATATCTACAACAATACAATAATACTACTGTTGCAGCGCGCAACCCGATCCATATATAAATAACTGTTATGGCATGCAACCCGATCTAATATAATATTTGTTGCGGCGTGCAACCTGATCCATCATATCATTGTTGCGGCGTACAACCCGGTCTATATAATACAATATTGCGACGTGCAACCCGATCCATATATAATAATATTGCGGCGCGCAACCCGTTCCACATATGCAGTCAACAATAATCATAAAAACCATCCCGACAAGGGATCAACAGCAAGCTACACTATCCCTGTAAGGGAACTCAAAAGTACAAGTATATACGTCCCGGCAAGGGAGAATCAGCTATAACCAATCTTAACTCAACTCCTACTCGTCTCAGTTACCACCATTACTCAATCATAAGTAGATTCCATGAAAATAAACTAAGTCTTTGCTTAATATCAAGGATTTACCCACTATTGCAACCATAGTATCATTCAAGAATACAACAAGTATCAATTAAAGACTCACGGTCATGCTCGATACCAATGTATAGATACTCGTCACCATACCTATACGTCGTACTCAACAAGAAGCAAATAGAAAATAAGACTCAACTCCTAATCCCTCAAGCTAAGGTTAGACCAAACACTTACCTCGATGCCTCGAACACAACTCAAGTTTCAATTATAGCTGTACCCCTTGATTCCACTGCCAATTCACTCGTATCTAGTCACAAGTTACTTAATTACATCAATAAACGCTAAATGAATCAAGTTGAATGTAGGAAAATGAATTTTCCAAAGTTTTACCCAAAAAGCCAAAATTGCCCTCGGGCCTACGTGGTCAAAACCCGAGGTTCAAACCAAAACCCGATTACCTATTCTCCCATGAACCCAAATATATAATTTGTTTTAAAATTGAATCTCAAATCGAGTTCCAAATTCTCAATTTTTAAAAAACTTAGGTTCTACCCAAAACACCCAATTTCCCTCATGAAAATCATTGATTTGAAGTTGAAATCATGTTAAAAGAAGTTAATGATTGAAGAAAACTAGTTAGAAACGACTTACAATTGATTTGTAGAAGAAAGGTTGTTTGAAAAATCGCCTCTTATACTTTTTGGGGTTTTGAAAAATGAAAAATAACTGAAAATCTCGTCTAAAGTAGCCCTCAAATGCCCTGTGCGGACTGCACAAAATCAACTGCGGCCGCACATGCTTCCCTGTGTTAAGCAGTGACAGGTTTTAGTATTTTGGGCATAACTTTCTCTACAGATGTCCAAATTCTGATTTTTTTACCTTTTTGGAAACTAGACACAAAGGGATACAACTTTTATTTTTGAATCATCTTAAAATTCCTTGTAGATCAAAAGATATAGGCTTCCGAAGTCGGACTAGTGTAATGTTCTTCACCGCGGACCGCACAAAAACTAGTGCGGCCGCACAGGCCCCTCCGCGGCCGCAGTCCATATCGTGCAGACCGCACTGGCCTGTTATGAGGCCTTCCACTTTCTTGAGCGTGCAACAGCTCTGATTTTAAGCCTAAAACATCCCGAAACCTACCCGAAGCTCACTCGAGCCCTCGGAACTCCAAACCGAGTGCACACAAAACCTCAAAAACATCCTACAGACTTGTTCATGTAATCAAATAATCAAAATAACATCATGAACATCAAATTATGAAATTTTCTCAAAACTTCTTTAAACATCAATTTTATAATTAAGGTCCGAATCACGTCAAACGAACTCCGTTTCTTACCAAACTTCACAGAGTTATCTTAAATCATATATAAGACATGTACCGGGTGCCGAAACCAAAATACGGACCGATATTATCATGTTCTAAGCAAATTTTATTTCAAATTTCTTTAGACATTTTCATAAAATAATTTTTTAAAAAAATTTATTTCTCGGGTTTAGGACCTCGGAATTCGATTTCGGGTATACGCCAAAGTCCCATATTTTCCTACGGACCCTCCAGGACCGTCGAATTACGGGTCTGGATACGTTTACCCAAAATGTTGACTGAAGTCAAATTAACTAATTTTATAGCCAAATTTTATAATCTTTCACAGATTATCATATTTATGCTTTTCGACTATGCGCCCGGACTGCGCACACAAATCGAGGTGGATATAAATGAGGTTTTGAAAGCCTCGGAAACACAAAATTCAATTTAAAGGCAATTTTGGGTCATCACATCCTCCACCTCTAAAACAACCGTTCGTCCTCGAACGGACGGAAGAAGGAAGTACATTAGTTGGGGAAAAGATGGGGATGATGGCTCCGCATATCGGACTCGGACTCCCAGGTCGATGCCTCAGGGGGCTGAACTCTCCACTGAACACGAACAGAAGGAAAACTCTTCGATCTCAACTGACGAACCTGCCGGTCTAGAATAGCCACTGACTCTTCCTCATAAGACAAGTCCTTGTCCAACTGGATAGTGCTGAAGTCTAACACGTGGGATGGATCACCGTGATATTTCCGAAGCATGGACACATAAAACACTGGATGCACAGCTGCTAAGCTCCGCGACAATGCAAGTCTATAAGCCACCTCTCAAACTCGATCAAGAATCTCAAACGGACCAATGAACCTAAGGCTAAGCTTACCCTTCTTCCCAAATCTCATCACGCCCTTCATAGGTGACACTCAAAGCAATACCCACTCATCGACTATGAAAGCCAAATCTCGAACCTTGCGGTCGGCATAACTCTTTTGCCTGGACTGATTTGTACGAAGCCTATCCAGAATGATCATGACCTTTTCCAAGGCATCTTGAACCAGATCTGTACCCAACAACCGAGCCTCTCCCAGCTCAAACCATCCAACCTGAGATCGATAATGCCTACCATATAAAGCCTCATAAGGAGCCATCTAGATACTCGATTGGTAGCTGTTGTTGTAGGAAAACTCTGTTAAGGGAAAAAATTGATCCCACGAGCCTCCAAAGTCAATGACACAGGCTCGAAGCATATCCTCCAAAATTTAAATAGTTCGCTCAGACTGACCGTCCGTCTGAGGATGAAATGCTATGCTCAACTCAACCCGCATGCCCAACTCTCGCTGAACTGCTCTCTAGAAATGCGAGGTAAACTGCGTATCTCGGTCCGAAATGATAGACACAGGAACATCATGAAGACGAACAATCTCCCAGATATAGATCTCAGCTAACCTCTCAGATGAATAGGAGGCTGCCACATGAATGAAATGTGTTGACTTGGTCAGCCTATCAACAATGACCCATATTGCGTCAAACTTCTTCCGAGTCTGCGGGAGTCCAACAACGAAGTCCATAGTGATCCGCTCCCACTTTCGCTCGGGAAGCTCAATTCTCTGGAACAAACCATCAGGCCTTTGATGCTCATACTTAACTTGCTGAAAATTCAAACACCGAGCCACATATCAATAATATCATTCTTCATTCTACGCCAACAATAATGCTGCCGCAAATCTTGATACATCTCGCGGCGCTCGGATGAATAGAGTACCGGGAGCTATGGGCCTCTTCTAAAATCAACTCTCAGAGCCCATCCATATTAGGCACACCAACCCGACCCTACAATCTCAAAAACTCCATCATCATCTAAGGTAACCTACTTGGCACCTCTGCGCTGAACCGTGTCTCTAAGGACAAATAAATGGGGATCATCATACTGCCGATGACGGATACGCTCAAATAATGAAGAACGAGCTACTTGCAAGCTAACACATTGATGGGCTCAAAAACATCCAACCTCACGAACTGATTGGCCGAACATCCAAAGCAAGCGGTCTCTCACCGACCAGAATATAAGCAAGACTGCCCATACTAACTGACTTCCTACTGAAAGCATCGGCCACCACATTGGCCTTTCCCGGATGATATAAAATAGTGATATTATAATCTTTCAACAACTCCAACCACCTCCTTTGCCTCAAATTCAACTCCTTTTGCTTGAACAAATACTGAAGACTCTTATGATCCGTGAACACCTCACATGCCACGCCATACAGATAATGCCTCCAAATCTTCAATGCATGAACAATGGATGCCAAATCTAAATCATGAAATAGATAGTTATTCTCATGAATCTTCAACTGTTGCGAAGCGTGGGCAATGACCTTGCCATCCTACATCAGCACTGCACCAAGACCAATACGAGAAGCATCGCAATAAATTATATAAGGCCCTGAACCTAGGCAAAACTAACACTGGTGTCGTAGTCAGAGCTGTCTTGAGCTGCTGAAAGATCGTCTTACACTCATCAGACCATCTGAACTAGGCACCCTTCTAGGTCAACTTGGTCATCGGGGCTGCGATAGATGAAAACCCCTCCACGAACCGACGATAGTAGCCTGCCAATCCCAAGAAACTCTGAATCTATGTAGCTGATGTTGGTCTAGGCCAGTTCTTGACTGCCTCAATTTTCTTCAGATCAACCTGAATACCCTCTGCTGATACAACATGACCTAGGAATGCAATTGAACTCAACCAGAACTCATACTTCGAGAACTTAGCATATAACTGACTATCCCTCAAAGTCTGAAGAACCACTCTGAGATGCTGCTCAAGCTCCTCCCGACTATGGGAATATATCAAAATATCATCAATGAAGACTATCACGAACGAGTCTAAATAAGGCCTAAACACTTGGTTCATCAAATCCATAAAAGCTACTGGGGCATTGGTCAACCCGAATGACATAACCAAGAACTCATAATGCCCGTACCGATTGCGAAAAGCTATCTTAGGGACATCGGATGTCCTAATCTCAGCTGATGGTAGCCAGATCTCAAGTCAATCTTTGAAAATACCTTGGCACCCTGAAGCTGATCAAACAAATCATCAATCCTCGGCAATGGATACTTATTCTTGATTGTAACCTTGTTCAACTGCCGGTAATCAATACACATTCTCATCGACCCATCCTTTTCTTAACAAACAACACCGGCGCACCCCAAGGAAAAACATTGGTTCTAGTGAAACCCTTCTCAAGCAAGTTTTGCAACTGCTCCTTTATCTCTTTCAACTCAGGCGGGGCCATGCGATATGGTGGGATAGTAATGGGCTGAGTGCCTGGAGCCAAATCGATGCAAAAGTCAATATCCCTGTCGGGCATACCCGATAGGTCTGAAGGGAATACCTTAGGAAACTCACGAACAATGGGCACAGAATCAATAGAAGGAACCTCAGCGCTAGAATCACGGACATATGCCAAATAGGCCAAACACCCCTTCTCGACCATACGTCGAGCCTTCACATAAGAAATAAAACTATGGGTAGAATGACCAGGAGTCACTCTCCACTCTAAACGAGGCAAACCGGGTAAAGCTAAGGTCACAGTCTTGGCATGGCAGTCCAAGATCGCATGGTAAAGTGATAACCAGTCCATCCCCAATATAACATCGAAATCAACCATGTCTAAAAGCAACAAATCTACATGAGTCTTAAGACCCCCAATCACCACAATACAAGAACGATGGACTTGATCAACCACAATAGAATCACCCACCAGTGTAGACACATAAACATGAACACTCAATGAATCACTAGGCATGACCAGATACGGTGCAAAGTAAGATGACACATACGAGTATGTAGACCCTGGATCAAATAACACTGAAGCATCTCTATCACAAACCAGAACAGTACCTGTGATAACCGTATCTGAAGCCTCAGCTTTGGGCCTGGTTGGAAGAGCATAACATTGGGGCTAGGACCCACCACCCTGGACTACATCTCTGGAATGGCCTGCAGCTGGCTGGCCTCCACCTCTAGTGGTCTGAGCTCCACCTCTAAATCCTCTACCTCCACCTCTAGCAACTCTACCCCTATCTCTAGCTGTCTAGGCAGTCTGTAAAACACCTGGACCATAGCACGGAAACCCTACTGATGCGACTGAGTACCACCAACCTCGGACAAGCCCTCCTGATATGAACATACTCACCACACTCAAAACATCCACCTGAATGATGTGGCTAATGAAATTGAGACTGACCCTAGTGACCTGAATGACCACCCCAAAAACTCTGGATTGGTGGTGCACTGGTAGGAGCTGGTGGTGCACTGTAGGGCTGCTGATCAGAATACTACATCTGAGGACCACGACCACCTGAAGCGCCACGAGAAACCTGGAGTGCTGACTGAAAAGGCTTAGGAGGATGGCCTCTACCATATGAATCTCTGCCTCCAGACGAGGCACCACTGAATCTACCTGAATGACGGGTCCTCTTATCCGCTCCATGACCACCCCCCGTGATAGTACCATCTCAACTCTCCGAGCCACATTGGCCACCTCCTGGAAGGATATCTTACTCCTATTCTCTCTGTCCATCTGGAGACGAATCGGTTGAATGAGTCCATCAATAAAACGTCTCAGTCTCTTCCTCTCAGTGGGAAGTATAATAAGGGCATCGCGAGCAAAATGTATGAATCTAGTCTCGTACTGGGTGAGAGTCATGGATCCCTTTTGGAGGCGCTCGAATTGCCTCCTATAGGCCTCTCGCTGTGTAATAGGAAGAAACTTCTCCAAAAATAGCTATAAACTGCTCCTAGGTCAAGGCGATCCTACAGGCCTAGCTAAGAAATAATCCCTCCACCAAGTCTTGGCAGATCCAGACAAGCGACATGTGGCAAAATCGACCCCTTTGGTCTCAACTATCCCCATGTTCCGAAGAACCTCGTGACAACTATCCAGATAATCCTGGGGATCCTCAGTAGATGCACCGCTAAAAGTAGAAGTGAAGAGCTTGGTGAACCTATCCAGCCTCCACAAAGCATCGGCAGACATAGCCGCTCTATCACCGGTCTGAGCTACCACACCCGGCTGAATTGCTCCAACTGGCTGAACTGTTGCAGTCTGAATCTGGAGAGCTATCTGCTTCGGAGTGCGAGTAGCAGGAGTCTGGGCCCCTTCTCCATCCTGAGAGACAACTGGTGCTACAAGGAGCAAGCCTTCTCAGGTGGCACTCTCCATGAGACCCACTAATCGGACCAGAGCATCCTGAAGAACTGGGGTAGCAATAAACCCCTCTAGGACCTGAGCTGGGCCCACCGGAACTGCTGCGGTCGGAACCTCCTCATCAAAATCAACCTGAGGCTCCGTCAATGGTGTTGCTGCTCGAGGATGAGCTCTGCCCCTACCTCAGCCTCTAACATGGCCTTAGCCTCGCCCTCTGCCCCTCGTGGGAGCTGCTGCTGGGGGCTCGGGTTGTTGAGCGGTGGATGAGGTAGCGTGTGTTCTCGCCATCTGCGAAAGAATATAGTAGAAATTCAATTAGCATTGAGAAACAAAATCGCATGATAGGAAAGAATAAATGTGAAGTTTTCCTAACTCTATAGCCTCCGGGGAATAAATACAGACGTCTCGGTACCGATCCCTCAGATTCTACTAAGATTGTTTGTGAACTGTGAGACCTATGTAACCTATAGCTCTGATACCAACTTGTCAAGACCCGAATTTTCCGCTCTCGGGTGTCGTGATGACGCCTACTCCTAAAAGCTAGGCAAGCCACGAACTTAGAAATCTTTAACTCTTTTGTTTTAATCTTTTTACAGCTTACATTAACAAGTGATAAACATGTAAATAATAGCGGAATATGAGATTAAATGGAATACTTAGATAAATATAAGACCAAAATAATACGAAAACCGACATACGTCTCTGCCTAGAAACCGGTGTCACAATACCCACGGACTAACTATGATTACTACATACAAATATTTGAAAGAAAGATCACTGTCTGTCTCGGATACAAATGATAACAGAACAAAACTAGGGTTGTGCATTCGGTTTATCGATTCGATTTTGACCCTTATCGATAATTACTTATCGATTATAGACTTGTACATATGCTTATCGTTATTGTTTCAATAAGGTTTCGATTTTTTCGATTTCGATTTATCGATTTTGGGAGCTTATCGATTCGGTTATTGATTACACCAATAAGAAAATTTTCAAGATTCCATGGAAAGTATATCGCTATAAACACGCCTAACTAATATGGACAAAAAGAAGCTAAAATAAGACGAACATCATTTATAATATAAAAATTGTATCAACAAGCACATGCAATAAAATTAAAGTAAGGGATCAAATGTATGCCACCAACACTCCAACGGTATAAAAAATAAAACAAAATACATCATCACGGCTAATTCTATTTTCCATTAATTTGAACTTCATTTCCTTGATCTTTAAATATGATCATTCCTTAAATGTGGTAGAGGAAATAATAGGGTAAGGGACTTAGGGTAAAGGAAAGGGTATAGATTAGGGAAAATAATATTGTATAGCCGCTTTCAAAATAGTAACGGAATATATGTACATTATGTATGTTATATTAATCTACATAAATAGGCAATTACTCATTTACAAGCGTCTACAGTCTAGGGGTGTGCATTCGATTTATCGATTCGATTTTGACCCTTATCGATAATTACTTATCGATTATCGATTTGTACATATGCTTATCGTTATCGTTTCAATAAGGTTTCGATTTTTTCGATTTCGATTTCGATAACAAATAATCGATTCGATTTATCGATAAATCGATTCGAATGCACACCCTTAAACAAAACAACTGATAGAAGAGATGACGGGCCTGCGAACGCCTTCAGGACTACCTCGGAATTTCGGTGGAATGAAGGCTGGCTCCCCTACTGCTTCTCCGGTATCTGCATATAAGTGCACAGTATATCATCAGCACAATCGACCCCATGTGCTAGTAAGTGTCTGGCCTAACCCTGGTGAGGTAGTGACGAGGCTAGGACCAGACTCCAGATAAACCTGTGCAGTTATATAATATACGACGGAAAATAAACAAGAAATAAGCAGTTTAAAAGGGAGGGGGAACATGCTTCGGGGAATATATCAACCTAGCAGAAAGTAAATAGAAATCTGAAAGGATAGTACAATATCTACAACAATACAATAATACTACTATTTCGGCGTGCAACCCGATATATATATAACTGTTACGGCATGCAACCCGATCCAATATAATATTTATTGTGGTGTGCAACCCAATACATCATATCATTGTTGTGGCGTGCAACCCGATCCATATAATATAATGTTGTGGCGTGCAACCCGATTCATATATAATAATGTTGCGGCGCGCAACCCGTTCCACATATGCAGTCAACAATAATCATAAAAACCATCCCGGCAAGGGATCAACAACAAGCTACACTATCCCGGCAAGGGAACTCAAAAGTACAAGTATATACGTCCCGACAAGGGAGAATCAGCTATAACCAATCTTAACCCAACTACTACTCGTCTCAGTTACCAGCATTACTCAATCATAAGTAGATTCCACAAAAATAAACTAAGTCTTTACTCAATATCAAGGATTTACCCACTATTGCAACCATAGTATCATTCAAGAATACAACAAGTATTAATTAAAGACTCACGGTCATGCTCGACACCAACGTATAAATACTCGTCACCATACCTATACGTTGTACTCAATAAGAAACAAATAGCAAATAGGACTCAACTCCTAATCTCTCAAGCTAAGGTTAGACCAAACACTTACCTCGATGCCTCGAATACAACTTAGGTTTCAATTATAGCTTTACCCCTTGATTCCACTGTCAATTCGCTCGTATCTAGCCACAAGTTACTTAACTACATCAATAAACACTAAATGAATCAATTGAATGCAGGAAAATGAGTTTTCCAAAGTTTTACCAAAAAAGTCAAAATCGCCCCCAGGCCCACGTGGTCAAAACCCGAGGTACGAACCAAAACCAGATTACCTATTCCCCCACGAACCCAAATATATAATTTGTTTTAAAATCAAACCTCAAATTGAATTCCAAATCCCTAATTTTTAAAAAACTTAGGTTCTATCCAAAACACCCAATTTTTCCCATGAAAATTATTGATTTGAAGTTGAAATCATGTTAAAAGATGTTAATGATTGAAGAAAACTAGTTAGAAACGACTTACAATTGATTTGGAGAAGAAAGGTTGTTTGAAAAATCGCCTCTTATGTTTTTGGGGTTTTAAACAATAAAAAATAACTGAAAATCCCTTCTAAATATACTGCCCTCAGATGCCCTGTGCGGACCGCACAAAATCAACTGCGGCCGCACAAGCTTCCCTATATTCTGCAGTGATAGGTCTTAATATTTTGGCCATAACTTTCTCTATAGACGTCCAAATTGTGAATTTTGTATCTTTCTGGAAACTAGACACGAAGGGCTACAACTTTTATTTTTAAATCATCTTAAAATTCCTTTTAGATCAAAAGATATAGGCTTTCGAAGTCGGACTAGTATAATGTTCTTCACCGCGGACCGCACAAAAACTAATGCGGCCGCACAGGCCCTCCGTGGCAGCAGTCCATATCGTGCGGACCGCACTGGCCTGTTCAGAGGCCTTCCACTTTCCTGAGCATGCAACAACTCTGATTTTAAGCCTAAAACATCCCGAAACCTACTCGAAACTCACCCGAGCCTTTGGAACTCCAAACCAAGTGCACACAAAACCTCAAAAACATCCAATAGACTTGTTCGTGTAATCAAATCATCAAAATAACATCATGAACATCAAATTAAACCTCGGGATCAATGAAATTTTCTCAAAATTTCTTTAAATATCAATTTTGCAATTAATGTCTGAATCGCGTCAAACGGACTCCGTTTCTTACCAAACTTCACATAGTTATCTTAAATCATATATAAAACCTGTACCGGGTACCGGAAGCAAAATATGTGCCTGATACCATCATGTTCAAAGCAAATTTCATTTCAAATTTCTTTAGACATTTTCACAAAATAATTGTTCTTTAAAAATTTATTTCTCGTGCTTAAGACCTCAGAATTCGATTCCGAGCATACGCCAAAGTCCCATATTTTCCTACGGACCCTCCGGGACCGTCGAATCATGGGTCCGGGTCCGTTTACCCAAAACGTTGACCGAAATCAAATTAACTCATTTTATAACCAAATTTTACCATTTTCACAGATTATCATATTTAAGCTTTCTGGCTATGCGTCGGTATTGCGCACTCAAATCGAGGTGATGATAATGAAGTTTCTAAGGCCTCAGAAACACAAAATTCAATTTACCCAAATTTCCGAACGAATTCGGTCGGAAACTAATTTTTTCCCCAGAAATTCATTATTTTCGAACGAATTCGGTCGGAAATTTCAAATAAATTCCCAATATTATTGAAATTTCCGACCGAATTTGGTCGAAAATTATGAATTTTTATTTATTTTTATATAAATTGATAATTTACAAATATTTATTTAATTAAATAATATTATTATTTTTAAAAAGTTTCGACCGAACTCGGTTGAAAAACTAAAATACAAAATAAAATAATAATAATATTTTCCTACCGATTTCGGTTGAAAATTTAAAATTTAAAAAATAAAATATTTAATAGTTGTCGGAAATGAAAATTTTCACTGGCAGTCAACGCATTGAATTTTTCCACCAATTTCTGTCGGAAATTTGCGACCAATATTTTTCGACCGATTAAAAACGATCGGAATTATCAATTTCCGATCGAAAATTGTGGACGGAAATCACCTGATTTTTGATAGTGTCATGAATTGTCATGATCACGAGTCGACGACAGTGGCAAAGTCCGTAGTAGATACATAAACAAAAGACATGAAACATCTTCTTCTAAACCTTATAATCCCTGTTTGGTACTAATATTCTTGTCTTCTACTTCAATTTTCGAATAAAACATTCTTTAAAAAGACAAATTATAGTTTAAGAACTAAAACGAGTGCGTGACAACAGCCGCATGACATAGGAAGGAGCTATGGTATTTTTACATTTTTAACTACATGCAAAATTATGGAGGAGCTATGGTATTTTACATTTTTAAATTTTACATGCAAAATGTAAAGATGACTTGAATTTAAGTTATATACATTTTTAGTGCAAAATTTTTTAGTGCTACAATAAGGAAAGATAGTGTGATAGCGTAAAAAATCTTTATACTAAGGGTTCGTTTGATTTCAAGACAAGTTATGCTGAGATTAATTATGTTGAAATTAATTATATTAGGAATAATTATGCTGAAATTAATTATTCTAGTATTATTTCTTATTGACTATTTGATATATTGTATTAATCCAGATATTGTCAATTTTACTACTTTATCCTAGTATAATTTATCCCGAGATTACTATTCCAGCCTTTGACATGTATAAGTTTATCCCAATACTATTTTTAGTCGTGGGATAACTTATTCCAGGATCAGTAACCAAATATGGGATAAGGCGGTGTTTGCAACTAATTTTTAACATATGAAAATAAAACCGCAATCACAAAATAATTTTACTAATCAATTGAGGTACAATTCTGTTTCTCCCTTGATTCTTCTCTCCTAATCATCACTGTGATTAGAGGGCTGAAGCTGCGTATTTCTCGAATGTAGGATGATGCAGACCTCTTGGAGATGTATTTGATCTCCAGCTTCTTGAACTATTCGATTGTCAAGAAGTATCCGGCCATATTTTGATCTATTTGTTAATATCCCATGAGTTTATGGGATTTGAGACCCCTCTTCAAGAGAATATGTATATAGGTGTGAGTTAGAGTTTAGGGTAGAGTAAACTCCAAGAACCCTAATAGACTCCGACAATTTCAAGAATCCTATAGTATCTTTAATTTAGGATTTGGCTTGATCCCTAAAAATTTCGATATCTACAAATGCCCCCTACTTCAGTGTTTGTCGGGGTGTAGGCTTACCGAAACTTTAAGATGAGACTTGAAGTACTCGACTATCGCAACAAATAATTTTGAAATTAGGAGTTTCGGATTTACAGGAGGAAGAGATGAAAGGCAATATTGGTCCCACTGGGCGTGCCATAATTTGTTTGCAACTAATTTTCAACATATGAAAATAAACTGCAATCACAAAATAAGAGAAAATATTTTTACTAATCAATTGTGAGTACAATTTTGTTTCTCCATTGATTCTTCTTTTCTAATTATCTCCGTGATTCGAGAGCTGAAGCCGCGTATTTCTCGAATGTAGGATGATGCAGATCTCCTGGGGAGAAGTATCCAGCCATATTTTGATCTCTTGTGAATATCCCAAGAGTTTATGGGATTCGAGACCCCTCTTAAGGGAATATGTATCCCTTTATATAGGTGTAAGTTAGGGTTTAGGGTAGAGTAAACTCCAAGAAACCCTAATAGACTCCTACGATTTCAAGAGTCCTATAGTATCTTTAATTTAGGATTTGGCTTGATCCCTAAAAAATTGGGAGAAATTTAAAAATAGTCAGATTTACAGCTAGTCATTCAAAAATAGCCCAATTTCAAAAGTAATCGAAATTTAACCACTTTTTATGAAAGATAAATCTGAGCGAAAACACTGTTCAAAACCCGAAAAATACTCCAATATATTATGCTGGAGTTCCAGCATAAGTATACTTGAGCTCTAACATATTATATTAGAGTTCCAGGATAGTATGTTGGAACTCCAACATAATATGATGGAGTTCCAGCATAAGCACACTAGAACTCTAGCATAATATACTTGAGTTCCAGCAAGTATATTGGTCCAGTATAATATACTGGAGTTTGGAGCACCAGTGCTCCAGTCTCTAGTATATTATACTGGAGCCAGCAAAGTATACCGGTCCACATAATATTCTGGAGTTCATACACAAGTGCACCGAACTCCAGTATATTATGCTGGACCGGTTTTTATTGCAGCAAAATAGTGGCTATTTTTCATTGACTTGATAAACGCTGACTATTTTTGATTGACCAGACCGAAAACTAGCTATACCGTGCTATTTTTACTAAAAATTTCGAAGTCTATAGGCGGTACTAAATTTTTATCCCAAAATTATTTTTGCTTCTCCAACATACCAAACTACCTCTCCGTTCGCTTTTACTTGTCCACTATACTAAAAATATATTTTTACTTTTACTTGTCCTTTTTTAGCAAATCAAGAGAAAGATATTTTTATTTTCTTATTTTACCCTATCATTAACTACTCATCCCCAATTTATTTCAGGGAACTTATTAAAATGCTATCATTATTAAGGGTTATATGGTAAAATACATACTGCAATTATTATTTCTTAAGTGACATAAAAAAATCAAAGTGAACAAATAAAAGTGAACGAAAAGATTATTACTTATAGCCTGTGTGGCCAAATTTTTTGGGCCAGAAGTACTTTTTTTGTGTGTGGCCAAAAACACTTTTTTCCAAAACTTGAGGTGTTTGGCCAAGCTTTTATAAAGAAAAAAAAAGTATTTTTGAGTAGAAGCAAAAATAGTTTTTGAGAAGCAGAAAAAATAACTTCTCTCCAAAAGCACTTTTCTGAGAAGCACTTTTGAGGAAAATACACTTAGAAGTAGTTTTTAAAAGCTTGGCAAAATACTAATTACTGCTCAAAAATATTTTTCAAATCAATTAGCCAAACACAAACTGCTTGTTATCAAAATTACTTATATGAAAAATACTTTTCAAAATAAGTTGACTTTAGAAGCTTGGCCAAATATGCTATTGAACTCTGACCTTTAATATATCTCTCAGCTAGCCCAAATTAAATAGAAATCAATGACATTTTTCTCTTTTGGTGCTATTTAACTTGTGTGATTAATTCTTGTGACAATTTTATGAGCAGACTGTCTCTTGTTACTATTAAAGGCAAATCTCTCAAATCTTGCCACCTTCAAGTAACCTATAGTGCAGTTATCACATGATAGAGATTGGTTGCCATAACTATTTCATGTCATTAATAAAGAAGTTCAGTACTTTGTATCATTGATTCACAATATTTTGTTCAACTCCATTAAAAAATAATTCAACTTCAGACAATCAATATAAAACAACCAATACAAAACAAATATACCAGAAACCTATTAAAGTTTTTAAAATTCAAAACCTTGAAATATACAGTGTGTTTTTTCTAAGTGTACTTTGGTCAAACTTGTGCAGTTAATTCATCTTTACTCTCACTCTCCCACCTCTCTGTTACCTAGGGAATATTTCTTACACTTTATGAGTTGTTTTTTTGGTGTTTAATACTATCATTTTGTTGTTGTTGTCATTCTCTTCAATAATACTAATTTATTCTGTCTCTAAATAATAAAAAATTCTTCCCATTTGGCCACTGTTACTAAAATATGAGTTACAAGTTAAAATACAGTATCAAATGGTAACATACTTCATCTATCTTATTTTAGGTGACACACTTACCTTTTTAGTCTATTAAAAAAATATATTTTATATTTAATAATAATTTAATTATAATCTCTTACTTTATCCTTACTAAAATAATTCATAACCTGAAAGAAAGCCTTGGATCAACAGTAACGTCGTCTCCGTGCGATTTATAAGTCATGCATTCGAGATGTAAAAGCAACTAAGGAAAGAGTAGGCTGTCTATATTACAACCTAGGGGTGCAATCGTTCCTCGGATGTCAAATGCATGATGCTTTGTTCACTGAGCCGTCTTTTTTCTTAAAATAATCTATAACCACACCATTATTTATCAATATTTAAAATGTAAGTTCCAATAATTTTTCTTTATTTCTTTCTTAAACTTGAAACCTTATCAAACACCGTCACATAAAATAAAATGAAATGGGAGTATACATGTGTACTTGTAGAGATACAGATACCTTTTTTTTCTCAGCTCTGCACATCCAAAGATAGACAGGAGAGTAGGCCATCTAAAAAGAAAGTGAATCCCAAACACCACTACAAAAACCAAGACTCTTTTTTTCCAGAAAAAAAGAAAAACAGATTTCAAGAACAAATAATAGAATCTCAGCCCTTCATATCCCTTCCTGATATCTCAAGCAAAAACAAAAAAAACCCTTCAAGCTGAAATCTTCTCTCAATATATTCTTCAAAAGAGCAAAAAAATAACCATGTTATAATATTTCAAGAATCTCCCACAAATGGGCTTACACAAAAAACCCTGTTGTATTTTGTCTCTTTTCTTGGTCATTCTTGCAATTCTGAAGCTCATTCCACTAACTGAATCTGCATCTGAAAACACTAACTTAGTATACAAAGGCTGTGCAAAACAAGCATTATCAGATCCATCTGGTGTTTACTCACAAGCACTTTCAACTCTTTTTGGTTCACTTGTTTCACAATCCTCAAAGTCAAATTTTTACAAAACTACTACAGGCAGTAGTCAAACAACAATAACTGGTCTTTTCCAATGTAGAGGTGACCTTTCAAATGTTGAATGTTATAACTGTGTTAATGGTTTGCCAATACTAATAGACAAACTTTGTGGCACTCCTGTTGCTGCAAGAATCCAGCTTTTAGGCTGTTATATGCTATATGAGGTTTCTGGTTTTCCTCAAATATCAGGAATGGAAATGTTGTATAAAACTTGTAGTGGTAAAAATGCTCAAGGGAGTGGATTTGAAGAGAAAAGAGACACTGCTTTTTCTTCATTGGAAAATGGGATGGCTAGTGCTACCAATGGATTTTATACAACTAGTTATGAGTCTGTTTATGTTGTAGGACAATGTGAAGGGGATGTTGGCTCATCTGATTGTGTTGAGTGTGTTAAAAGTGCTGTCCAGAAAACTCAAGTTGAATGTGGTAGCTCAGTTTCTGGTCAAATTTTTCTACACAAGTGCTTTGTTAGTTTTAGTTATTATCCAAATGGGGCTCCTAAAAAATCATCATCTTCATCATATTGGTCTCCTTCTCCTTCTTCAGGTATTTTCTTGAAGTCATTGATTTCTTGAATTTGTTTATTCAATTAGATTGACAATGTAGGGAAGCCTTAGAACAACGGTCAATTTGGAATCAGCCACATATTAAGTTGTCTAGATCACACCTCTTAATGTGCGGTCCTTGTTCGGACCTTGAATGCGGAATACTTTATGAATCAAATTGTCTTATTTAATTAGATTGACAATGGTTTCTGGTTTTTGCAAGTTCTATAACATACTAATCAAGATTTGTCTTTCTTGGACTTTTGAGCTGTCTAAAAAAGGGCCGGGTGCGTTAATCACCCATCGTACGCGGGATCCGAGTAAAGTTTAGACCACAAGGGTCTATCATATGCTATCCTATTCTGTATTTCTCCGTGAGATCGTTTTGATGGTTCGAACCCACAACTTATTTGTCATGTGGCAGCAAGCTGTCTACCTCATTAAATTAGTTTGTACATATTATTAAAAAAGACTCTAAGAATAAATAAAGGATCCATCTTAAATTGATTTTTTTAATAATATGTCACTGTTAACAAGATGTTTGTCTACCTTAGATTTGTGTGCTATCACTTACAGATTTGTTATCAATAGTTTTATAGTAATGAGAGTTGTGTTTAATGAATGTAGGGACAGGCCAAAACACAGGTAAGACGGTGGCTATAATACTAGGAGGAGCAGCAGGAGTCGGTTTTCTAGTCATTTGCTTACTGTTTGCTAGGAACTTAACGAAGAAACATGATGGTAAGTACTTTAGACTAAAGTGTGTTTGGTATGGAAGAAAATATTTTTTGGAATTCTAAAATAAATTTTTCTCTCTTTCCAAAATATAGAAACTATTTCAAGAAAGTCGTTTTCCCATTAATTAAAATATTTTTTGGTATTTGGTTGCTAGAAAAAGACTTATTTTCCGGAGAATGTTTTCCGTCATACCAAATACACCCTAGTGATAGTTTCTTTTCTATGGTTTAGAATTTAAATATTGCCACTTGCTTATGTTGGTATGTTATAATTTAAATATTTGCTGCAGATTATTGAAGGGATCAGCTGTTGTATTATAAAGGCTGGCAAAAGCTTTTTTCTGAGGTGGATACTTTCCTTGATTAGATTTTCTTCCTAGAAGAAAAAGAATTTTTCTTTTGTGGAAAAAAAAAGTGAGTGATTTTATGAGCTGTAATTCTTGGAATTATTATTAGGTTAAAGAGAAAAAACAAAAAACCATTGAGCAGAGAGTATTTTTGGGGTGATGAAATTGAGATGAATGGGACATAAATTTTTTTGGTGAAATGATGTAACAATACATATGTTTTGTCAACTGTGAAAAAGATTACTAATGGTTTTGGCCTTTTTCTCCAATTGCCATGTGCCTTGTTGTCTTTTTTTCTCTTTCTCTAGAATAGTGGTTCACCATTTTCTTTTAAAGTTTTATGCTTTTCAGAAAGTTCTCTCTCTGTATTTCTACTTATTTAATGCATGATTTAATAATTTATATATGTACTTGGGTCAATATCCAAGAATAACATTGTGGTTTTATCATCTTCAGCAGTTATATGGAGATGACAGGGAAGTTTAGTAGGCGTTTGGACATAAAAATTATAATTTTAAAAAAAAGTAATATTTGGAGTTAAGTTGACAAATGGTAGTTGAAATTTAAAATTATGTTTGTACATACATTTTACTTGAAAAAGTATTGTAATTTTGTGACTAGAGAAAAAAGTTTTTCTGAAAATTTTGAATTTTTTTCAAAAACTTGTAAAATCTTATGGACAAACACATTTTTGAAAAAAAAAAATACAATTTTTTAATGGACAAAGGAGTCCTTAGAATAAATTTTGCTTGAGAAAGTAAGTATTGGAAGAATGTAATAATTCATTTGGTGCTAACGGAGATGATATTTCGTGGCGGATTGAGGATTTAAACTTTATGAATTCGAGTTTGAGATTCTCTTATAACTCATTTGATTTTGTGGGTTCGGAATCAATATTTGTACTTATTTTAGATAATTTTTTTTAAAGAGACTGCGATTAGTAAACCAAGGCTTAGAAGGTCAGGATTCCCCGATCCTTAGGATCGACCAACCCATGTGCAAATGTCGTTTACATTGCATTTTGAAATTCAGATACGTGGAAAAGGTTATTTATTTTTTATTTATTTATTTTTTTTGCACTTCTAAACTTCAAAATCACTATACTTTTTATTATTGATTATTGATCTTCAACTCTTGATGTCACCCCTTTTTCAGTATACCGTCACAATAAAAGAATCTTCTTTTCCCCAGAACTGACCTATCCTTTTCTTGTTTATGACTTCTTTATGTACCTTTCTCCTTAGATTCTGAACAGCATAAAACTTCTCATATGCCTTAATAGTATGTAAGATTAAGAAGATTTGAGGCAATGACTAAAAGAGAGATCTGAATTTAGTGACGATATTTTTACCCAACAACAACAACAACAACAACCCAGTGAAATCTCACAAATGAGGTCTGGGGAGGGTAGTGTGTACGCAAACATTACCCCTACTCCGGAGGAGTAAAGAGGCTATTTCCGATAGACCTCGGCACAAGAAGATGAACTAGATTGTGCGGAAGTAACAGCAAAAAAGAAATTTTTACCCAATAAACTGAAAATTATCTCAGGTCTAAACTCATCATGGAAGTAAAAACAAACAGATAGATGAAGAAAACTGCCAAAAAAAGAGAAAAGAAAAAGAAATTAAAGTGTAATAAAGCAGTGTCCACTGTCCACTTTACTTCAAGGGCTAACACAGTCAAGAATCATGGAAATTGAATCCCCAGAGTAGTAATTCTGCAGAATTGGCAACTTCTTAAGTGACTAAAATCTCTCAAGAACAGAGTGGAAGCTCCAACTTCCTTCCTTAAACTCATGGTTTTCACTTTTCACCAACCAATTCAGTTTTCGGGTTCGAAGCTTTTGAGAAAATGGTGTTCAGCACATTGACCTTCACCCGCCTTTTTGCGCAAACTCATGCTTACTCATCCTTCTATCCAGAAATTGCTTCAAGCCTTTAACAACACAATACAATAGTATATACAGTATAAAACAACAGATTATCAGACGATGAGAAACATCAACACAACCATGCAGTAAAAAGATAATTACCTCAACATGCAGCCGGTTACCAAGACTCTTCTTTTATGTCAACTCTTGGGATGTGAGCAATCTTAGGCCAGTCCTCTCCTACTTCCTTCTCGCATCTTCGCTTCAGGCTTGATGAACATCTTGTAACAATTAGCACTTGCAATGCTGCGAGAGATCGGATGCCTTCTGGAAAGGATGTCAACATAGGTGAAACATCAATTTCCAATCGATTAAGGGCAATGAGGTCGCCTATCCATTCTGGTATTGTTGTGAAGTTAGGACATCCCCGAATCACTATAGACTTCAAAGTACCCGAGAAATGTTGGAGCCAAACTGGAATCGACATTAGCTTGTCAAGCATGTTAACACTGAAAGTCAATAAATTCCCTGGGACATCAAATTGCATTGCTTCTTTGTTCGACAAATCAAGCAGAGGGCAATTCTCTATACATAAAAACTCGAGGGAAGTGAGATGGGTTAGACATGTGGATAGAGAGACCAGATTTCTGCAGTTACTAATAAACAAGGATTGGAGCGAAGTGAGACACTTGAACGAATCCTCTGGCATAGTTGCTAGGCCCTCGATAGAAAATAAACTCAAGCTATTTACATTGAAAAGAGGAGAAGGATGAGGAGGTGGGCAAATAATTTCCTTTAATATCTTCTCACTTATTATCCCCAAAGAAAGTTGTTTTAGGGAACGGAAGTAGCACTCATATGTACGAAGATTTGATGGTAGCATGAATTTATCATCACCACCTTCTATGCTCTCCACGACGTCAAGATTCCAATGGAGTGCAAGATCTTCGAGAGAAGGCAGTCGCCATAATGGTGGGAGCTTTTGGCATTTATGACAATCTCTGATATTTAGATAAACAAGCTTGGGTAGCAAAAAACCAAGATTATCAACCATCAACCAACTTGGGAACCTTGATCCACTATAATTTTCTATTTGCAAGCTTTCAATGTTTTGGTGCGGCTGCAGGGCCTCCAACATTATCAGATCAGCTCCAGTATCATCCTCTTGATTTTCATATTCAAAGTCTACAAACATAAAAAAAAAAAAAAAAAAAAAAAA